>MU725499.1:331967-374523 GCA_026770625.1 Nicotiana glauca
ACCGGAGGGAACCGCAGCATGGGGAATGTCCGCGTCTCGTCGCAAGGCTCATTTTGAGTTGTGGGTCATAAGGCGGGCAGCTTTATCTGATCAAGGGCCGGGGCACAAGGGTCCTGGTACTATCCAGGTGCGAAGAACCCCGGAGGTGACTGCAATGAGCAGAAATCTCACTCACGGGCCTAAACGACGAGCAAACACTCGAACGTGAGAGCAAGGGATCACCCAACGAATGGACGAGCCCAAAGGGGGGAGGGAGGAAAGAACCATGCTTTCAGAGACCTAACCCAACCCGGTCCGAATCTTATCTGAACTGCAAGAATAACTGACTAAGCCGTGCCATAAGGGGTCATTCTCCAAACGGGATGGGGCCAAGCCTTTAGGTTGTTTCATAATCCTTCTCCCAGGCAGTAACCTCATTCTTGAGCTCTTCATTCTTAAGAAAAATAGAATCATGAGATGATTGTAATGAGGTGTGGGAATTTTCCAAAGCATGGACCTTGTCTGGAGAGGCTAGCAATTCTTCTTGTACTCGAGAAAGCTCTTGTGCCACCTCTCTCGCATGCATTTCCTTCTGAGCCAACAAAGCTTTTAGAGTTTTATTTTCATTAGTAACCATGATTAATTACTCCGCAAAAAGCTCTTTTTCTCTCTTAGACTGATCTGAAGTAGCCTTGACCGTTGCCAATTCAGAGGTTAGAGTTTGGACTTGTTTCTCCAAGGAACTTTTTCCTTTCTCTAAACATTCCATATCAATCTGTAAACTCTCGAGCTGGCCCTTCCAATTGTTGGCCTCTAATTGAGAGTCACGAGCAGCTTCTTCCGTGTCATGAGCAATTTTCTCTAGGTCACGATCCAGTTTCTCTAAAAGAGGAACTCGATTCATAAGCTCAGTACCAATGAGGATGACCTGTTCATATAAAAAAATGGAGATGAGGTTAAAAGCTTCCAAAGCAAAAGTCTTGATAAAATAAACTAAAGAATACCTTCAAACTGGCATGAACAATATCATTCAACAGAGTCATATTACTATGACTCTCAAGTTTGGCTTTTTCGATAGGGCCGATCAGAGGTGCAAGCCATGTGTCAGCTTGCCTAGACTTCCTCAAAAGGCTGCCATTAGCGGGAATTTCAATGGTCACGCTCCTCATAGCGGAATTTCTACTTGTAGAACCCACTTCTGTATGATGAACTATGGGAGGAGTGATTATTGAAGGAGGGGCAATAAAGGAAGGCATGGAAGTAATAGATGAGGGAGGCAAAGAAACAATTACGGGAACGGTAGAGGTAGAAGAAGACAGGGGAAGCTCATCTAAAACCGGTCCTAGAGCACCACTACTAAAACCACTGATAAAAAGCTGGCTTATGGAGTCAACAGTATCAGACGGGGGAGAAATGTCATCATCAGGAATGACTACTGGAGTAACAACGGGTTCGGAAAGGAGCAGGTTAGGAGAGACATTGATCTCATCATCAAAAACAATTCATCTCCTGGCTCGTGGTCTACTTACCAGGGAGCCCTCATCCTCTAATTCAGAATCATCTTCAATGACACTCCTTCCGAACTACATGCGCTAAAACACTTGTGATTAGAGTGGGATAAGGATCAACACGATATAGTGAAGCAACTTGAGTTTTTGGAGACTCTTTATTGTGATGAAAAGAAAATTCTGTGGGAATTATTTCTTCCACCAAGGGTTCACGCAATGGCTCAGAAGAATCCTTGCTTTGAGAGGAACCCCTTTGAGAATGCGAACCTCTGGTTCCAGAAGAAGGACCGGAACCAGAAGGAGGCATTGAAGTACTACCACGAGCAGAGCTTAGATTGCGTAATCTACCTCCTCTTCTATGCCTTATAGGAGCATTAGGAAAACTATGCAGATTGGGAGTTTTCCTATGGTTAGAACTCGATGAATCCATGAACGCAAGAGTTGAATTAAAGCAGGAAATAATGAAGGGAATTCGAAAGACAAAACAGTTCAATTCAGTTTATGAGGAACAAGACAAGAAGAAATGCTATATTTATATTATTGGGAAGAGGTAGGATGATGGAGGAACCATAATGATGATAACTGATACTTCGTGAAAAGTGAAGCCGAAAAAAAGCCTAAAAAAGTGCTGCAAGACAGTGCAACCAATGAGGAGGCAGCACATGTCTAGTGCATTAAAAGGAAGTGACAGTTGAAGCGTCAACTTTGTCAAGAGTATTAATGGTGACAAAAATTCTCCTTTTATGAAATCCACTTCCCAAGTATTCAAACTGATGAATAAATGGAACGTGGGGGGGACTATCTGTATTGGGAAAAAATTATATACATAAATGAATAATGACGTGGCGTGACACGTGGATTTGTCAAAAGGTTATAGTTGGTTAAAGAATCATAGACTGGTGCGGACAAAAAGAGATACGAGACAAAAGGACAAAAAGAGGTGCGAGACAAAAGGGAGAAAAAGAGATACGAGAACAAAAAGGAGGTACGAGATAAGAGGCTCGGAAGCCCCATCCCTCTTTGAGCATAATTACACACGAGCTACGAGATGAATAATGAACCTGGTCAAGAAAGAAGATAAAGATACAGCATTTCGAGAGAAATAAATGCTGGAACCGTTAAGAAATATTTTTATTCAATGTAATGATTATGTAATGCAGCATTTAATGTCATTTAATATCCATAATAGTCTCATTATGACGATATAACGTACATTTCCAAAGATTCCCCAAAAAGACCTATAAAAGGAGAAATATGTAATCAGTAGAGGGACAAGTGACTATTGAAATATATTCTGATTTACTACCTTTCATATCTAAATACTTGCAAATCCTTTTCTCCATTTATTTTTCGATTATCAGTAACCCGATTCTTCTAAATTCTAGTTTTGACTAAAAGTCTATTTTTTGGTTAAACAACATTATCTTCATCATTGCTGCTTGACATGTTTTGAAAACGAAATCCTTGCCGGTTAAAAGTATTGTAGTCCTTTGCTTGAAAATAAGCCCTTTACAGGGTTAAAAATGAAATTTTAATTTAAAAGATGTAGCGGCAGGATTTTAAAGATATAGTTAAAGATTCATAGGGGAACTAGAGAGACACACTGTCACTCTTTCTTGTTGTGATGATCATTTTTCTCCTTTTCTAATCATTCCATGCCTTTCATCATTGCTTTCATTGAATCCCTTCACTTTTCTATCTTATTCACTTTCTTTTTGGCTTTCATTGACTTTTTGGCTTTTCTTTCTTTTCTTTTGCCTTCTCTTTTCTTCATTTTATACCTTTTATCACTTTCATGTTCCATGTCTCTCCCCCAAACTTATGATTGTGCCAATTGTGAATGCTAAGGAAAGATCGGGATCCAAGAGATGGTCATTATAGGACGGATCATGGCTATTGAAAGAAAAAGAGCTTCGGCTCAAAGGAATTGACTAGGGATATCATATTTGGTAGGCTAAGGATGCTTTCAAGTTTCAAATTAGATCAAGGAGAGCCTATAATCATTGCTCAAGTCGAGCTACACTTAGAATTTTGTCTAGATAAATATTTAGGGCAAGTTCTAAACTTATTAGCATGGGACTTGGACTTGCAATTCAATACCTCACCTCACAAACTGTTGGATTTCTAAAGAGAACAGATTTGAGGGCCCACAAGAACCCTAGTAAAGATTGAGCATCACAAATGGCTCTAAAAAGCCACTCGATGATTGTTTAATCAACATGAGTCTAAAGGCCACAACTAGAACTAGAGGGTGTTTGGATTAAGCACTTTTTTATTTTTATTTTTTGGAGTGTTTGGCAATAAAAAAAGCTGCTAAAAAAAGCTAAAAAGTGCTTAAAAAAAGCCAAAAGCAACAAGTTGGCTGGCCCCAACTTTTTTGATTTTGGCTTAAAAGCCATTTTAGTTTGACCAATAAAATTACTCTCTTGCCCTTATTAGTTTTTATAATACCAAAATTACCCTCTTCTTTCCTCTTCATTTTCATTTTTCTGTACTTTTTGTCACACCTCCTTTTGGCGCTACCGCACCCCGCGAAGGGATGTGGTAAAATGGAGTTTTTCCAATTAAAGGACAATCGAAACGGGATTCGTTTATTAAGAGATTCAGAGTCGCCACTTGGGAGATATATGGTGTCCCAAGTCACCGGTTGAATCCTGAATCGAGGAAAGGTTTGACTCTATTTAACAGTCCGCGAACCAGAAATTCGGACAAGGAATTCTGTTAACCCGGGAGAAGGTGTTAGGCATTCTCGAGATCCGTGGTTCTAGCACGGTCGCTCAACCGTTATATCCGGCTTAATTATATGATTTTAATACATGTTTTAACTTATGTTCTTTTTAATGTTTAACCGCTTTTAATTATTTTTCAAGGAATTGAACGTCGTTTAAAATATGTTTTTGGATCACGTCACTTGAAATGCACCCGGATCCTCGACACATTTTATTCGACGTTTTGGGATTTGGATTTGGGTCGCATGAAATGCACACCCAAATTTAGGAAGGTAAAATTATTAAACACGCGCCTAAAGAGACTAACGCATTATCATTTGTAGGGAAGGCCGTGAACTTCGCTAAACAACCTGTCCCAAAATCTAAGCATTTTAATAAATTTATAGAGGGCCGCGCAGCTTGTGTATTTTTATTTCGTGAGGCTCGTCTCATTTATTAATTTTAAAAGAATTACAACGTCATGGAAATGCATCTCGAACCACGCCACAATTAATGTACCCGTGATTATCGACACCTTTTGACTTCGTTGAGATTTGGATTTGGGTCACGTAAATGTATACCTGAGTTTAGGGAGGTAATGTTATTAAAATACGCGCCTGAAGAGTCTAACGCATTATTATTTTGGGGAAGGCCGTGCACTTCACTAAACGACCCATCCCGAAGTCTAAGTATTTTAATATATATACATTTATGAGGGCCCCGCAATTTACGTGTTTTGTTTAGCGAGGCTCATCTCATTTTTAATTACGACAAAATCCATGTGCCGTGTAACAAGCAATAATTTGAAGGCAACTTCTCAATCATAATATAGTTTTTTTTTAGAAAATTAATTTAATATCCTAAGATTAATAAACTATAACCTCCGAACATGTTGTATCCTCCTGTGACTACTAACTACCCCTTATTTTACATTTTTTTTAACCTAGCAAGCCAAAGTAAAATACATAAAGCTGAAAATTAATTACACTATTTAAGATAAACCTATGCACTTTTAGAGCAAAGTTAACTAGGCAAAAACTAAATCCAACATCCGTGACGTAGATACGAAACCATTCATATGAAACAAATTCATGGAAAACACATACCAAATAGAGAGATACAAATTCATTCAAATTAAGCAAGATAGAAACGGACCAACATAACACCAAACCAGTTCAAACAATGAGGTAAAATAATATGAAATTTAAGAAGTGCACCTTTACAATACTGTTTCGAAGCTCGACCAATCACACAAGGATTCGAACAAAAACATGATGGCACGGGAACCTCAATGGCGACCTCAACCTCGGACAGATCTCATGCGACTCAACCTCCATCGGACTCCATTGAAAACCAAGTATCTTTGTGAGTTTACTGCTAGAGGTCGTTTGGTTTCCGGCGACAAGGCCGCTGGACGTGAAAGTTGTTCGACGTTGGAGATGGCGGGCTGTTTTGAGGGTGGTAGCTGGCAGTAGGGGTGATCGACGGGCTGGTCATTTATGGCTGGAGACGACAGTGAGGTCCAGCGATGGAGCTGACTGGTTATGTTGGTCGTTTGGTGAGGGAGCTCACGGCGTGAAGGAGGCTCAGTAGGGTTTTTGTACGGTTTTTGACTATGAAGATGATGAAGATGATGGGTTTTTCTTTTTGAAAATGAAGAAGATGAAGTTCAAATCTCCCTGGAAGATGAACATTAGTTGGATGGTTCGTTGACGAAGATGAGCGAGAAGGTCGACGGAAATGGTGGTTTTGACGTGAAGGCTGTGGAGATTGTGAAGACGAGCTGGTCGTTTGGACGATGGTTAGCGACGGGCAGGTTCATTACTAGTGTTTGGGGATGAGGGAGGTGGTCGACGTTTTAGGTTGTTTCCTTTTTTCTCCTGTTGTCTTCATGAAGAAGATGAACAGTGGGGTTCCCTCCTCCTTATTTCAAAATCTATTTTCATCCCCCCCTCAAATGTAATCTGTTATGTGTATATCTCCCTCTATATGTGAGTGTGTATTGTGTATCCTAAGTGTAATGTCTCCCATGCTTGTATAAGTCCAAGAATGTGTGTCCCCCATCTCATTGTGTTCCGTCCGTGTTCCCCGCGTGTATCCCCCACGTGTGGTGGACTCGGATATTATGGGCTAGGTCCGAAAATTAAGCCTAAAAATGGGTAGTTTGAACCCAAATATTATTCTTTGCCCGAAATTGAGAATAAGAACACGATGTTATTTAATTAATCATACGTAAGCAAAATAACTATTAAAATGAGACTAACAATCAAAAAAAAACTATGTTTCTTTTGTAATTTTCGTTTTATATAAAGATAAAAATATAAAGTACTATTTTTGTATTTTTAAAAGATTAAAATGGCTACAAACATTAATAAAACTATTTTTTTTTGTAATTTTCGAAATTATGTATAAAAGTTAAAAATAATGTGCTATTTTTGTATTTTCCAAGTTTATGAGAAATACATAAACTAAAATTTATATATCTTTTTTTTTTTGTAAATTTTTCATTTTGTGACGAAAATAAAGTAAAGAGTCAAAAATAGTTGAAATAGCTATATTAGGCCTAAACTAAATATTTTACGCTAAAAATATAAAAAATCTTGGGGAGGGTCAAAAATCACACATCTACACTTTTCTTTAAACAATTCAGTAGAAATCAACAAAACCATGCCCAGTTTCATCTCCATTCTCCTCTCAAAGGAGAAATCTTGCAAACGACGAAACCATGTTTCCAGGATTGTTCATGCGTAAACCTGACAAAGCAGCTGCTCTTAACCAGTTGAAGACTCACGTCGCCCTTTTCGAAGCATGGGTCGCCGTAATTCGGGTCACCCCATACATCTTTCACTATTTTTCAGGTTAGAAAGAAGAACTCCTCCTCGAGTTCTAAATCCCTATTCTTTTTTGCACTTCTTTTCTACTCAGTTCCTCAAGAGGAAGGAATGTTTGGAAGAAAAGGAGCCAGTGTTCTCTACGCATCTGTTGACCCCTTCTCAGCCATTTTTGTCTCTTACAGCTTTAAGGATATTTTTATCTTTTTAATAAGAAAAAGTGCTTACCACCACTTGTTTGCCAAAACACTTCAAAAACTTTTTTTAAGCTTCAGCACTTTTATCCAAACATGTAACTGCTTATTTATTAAATAAGCTCCAGTACTTAAAAACTGCTTTTAAGCCTGTGCTTAAAAGCCACTTTTTTAAGCCAATCCAAACGGGCTCCTATTCTTTGCCAATCAACTTGTTTCTAACCTTAAGGTCTAAGGTAACTGTGTTAGGCTCAAGTGAAGCTTGCCTGGGACACTTTTATTCATTACTATTTACACAAAAACATAAAGAAAACGGACTCAATTCCTTAAGAAGGTCGTCACGCCATCCATCATCAGGAAGAGCCACCCTGTTCACATAACATCTACCTTTGGAAAGAACTGTGGCATTAAGAAAACCATCGGCTTATTGTCCATATGAAACATAAAAAGAAGAAGCTAACAACTTAACAAGAAACTACTTAAGGAAATAAGAATCTATGAAGCAAATTACGAAAATCAACTAAATATATACAAAATTGAAGTAAAGTGAATATTTACATAAAAGAAAATGAATATACACATCAAATGGTAAAAATATATACATCTCAAATGTCAAAGTTACGAATATATACATACCAAAAGTAAAATAGAGAAGTAAAGATAAAGAAAAATAGTCTCATAGTTATGATATACCAATGTTATCCAAATATCACCAAATCAAAATAGACTACCCCCCCAAATTAAAAGATAGCATTGTCCTTATGGAAAGGGTTAGAGAGTAAAGAAAACTCACTATATGGTCTACATGGGGTCCGGTACATGAGTGGGGTCCTCGGACTGCATAGTATCAGAAGATTCCTCCGGATCCTCTAACTGGATCTCCAAATCTGACTGGGGGACCACGGGGTTGCGGAGTATCTAGATAACCTCCACAATACTCTGTGTAGCTATAGCTGGCTCCTCAGACTAGCCAGCTGCTGGTGCCTACTGTGCTGCATGCCTTGCTGGGATTTTCTCCTCCATGAGAAAATCCAGTGGAATGCCACCAGTAGATGTGAAACTCTCTACGTCCTTATTCATCTGCTGCACTGACTCCTTTGAGGCTCGAGTCCACTGAATCCTTTGAGGCTCAAGTGTTCTTCCTCTTCTTGACTTGCTTACCCATATCATTTATAGCCCTTCCATGAATATCCAAAGTGTCCATGATCTTCTTCTGGTTGTGTAGGAGCTTCTTCTGTTTGTCCAAAAGCTCCTTCAATGACTCCTCCATTGATAAAGGTACCTGTGGCTATGCCGGGGATGACTGTGCTGCTACTGCATCTTTGATGTAGCTGCCTGCATCTAGTTGTTGATGCTAGATAAAGTTTGAGAAACCTGCAGTGCAGTCTGAGGGTAAGTGGAAGAATAGGGCACAGACAACGCATGGTGATGGAAGGCCCGGATGAAGGAGAAGGTATGACAGCTGAAGATCCCCATGTTGTGGAAGGCTCTGATCCGGCGGCTACTACCTTTGGCTCTTCAGCTGCCATTGGAGATAGTGGCTTTGCCATTTGCTTTATGGTTGTCTGGTCCTTTGGTGCTATACCAGGAGAAGGGCTTCTTTAGCTTTGTCTTAGTGTCATAGATCTTCTTCTCAACTCCTTGGTCCTCGAAATACGTGGTGAGGAAGTTGGGGTAAGCGTAGGATCTTTCTTCCTTTCCAACCACCTTTGTGATGTGATAGTACATGAGGTTCCCAACATTGATAGGATACCCCACCATGATGGAGGATATCAAGACACACCTGGTGACTAGGAGGACATTGTCATGCTAACACGGATCCAGCTGGCTGCACACAAAGGTGGACCACCCCTTGGCTTCAAAGCTGAGGGTGTTTCTATATATTGGGACTCCAGCTGTGAGCCATGCCAGTGTTGTCCCTGGAGCTAATAACTCCGCCAACACTGGACGGGTTGCTTCATCAAGTGCCATCTTCTCCAAGTATTGCACTGCTTCCACATCCTCAAAATCGGCATACTCATTCAACGTGTGGCCATCAAACTAGATCTTCAAATTTTGGGCCTTTGTCACAGTGGTGCCCTTTTTGTTGTGGGAAACGATTGCATAAAATCTTTGACAAGGTATTCATTGGCATCTAGAACTTTGTTGGTGACGAATTTACACCCTATTCTTTCCTCAAACTGCCTTTGTATATTTGGATTATGGGGAAGGAGGTCTCTCTCTATAATTTGTCTCTCAAGGGTAAGTGACCTTTGGGGCCAATATTCTCAGAACTTTTGATAGGCTAGTTCACTTACAAATCTGTCAGCCCACACCTTGGTTTTTTGGGATCTGGCCAACCCCTAATATTGGTGTCACCCCCTCTCCCGTCATTTGGGACCTCATAATCATCATCCACAGAAACAGTGGCAACTGGTGAACCCGAAGTTGTAGCAGCTGGGGAAGATGGTGCTGAAGACTTACTACCTTCCTCTAAGCCATCAGACGACTTAGAAGATGAGGTAGGTTTATCTCATAACTGGTATTTCCCCAGGAACTGTGTGGGAACATGAGTTAGCATAAAGTATCCTTCCAAAACTTCCTAGGAAGGGACATACTCACTAGTATCTGAGTGGTCCGCTGCTCTATCCGCACCTTTTATGGCAGCTCTCATCATGCCAATTGATTTTTAAACTACTAGGGGTATCTTGATCTTTCCTTTACCCCTGCCTTGGGAGGGTTCTACCCTCCCTTTAGATGTATCACCTCTACCTATGGATCAGACCATTGTCTGAACGCGGCCGCAAAATTCTACCATGGTTTGCATTTTGTTACTTGATAAAGAACAATTTCAAGCATTTGATTGCTATTCGTGAAATATTACACGCGGTGCGAAAGTCACCGCGATCCGCTAAATTGTGAATGCGAACGCGAACTCAACTTCAGAGAGCTGATATTTTGAGCTTTTTAAGTACGCGTTCGCGAATAAAAAGTGCCACCGCGTATTGCTAATGCGGACCGCGAGATTTTGGGTGCGGGCCACGAAATTCTCCATACTTAGGTAAATTTTTCCAGCCAAAGTCCTGTAGTGCACAAACAATTCCTACACAAACTTCACAGCCAGTTAGTCCAAAATAAAGCATAAACTAAGAAGAAAATCAAAAAGAAATAAAAGCACACGGGTTGCCTCCCAAGAAGCGCCTGTTTTAACGCGCGACGTGAAACATGTTACCATCATTCACTTGAAGTGGATCAATGCCACCACGTGGCTATCATCAAACTTGCCAAGATAGTGCTTCACTCAATGCCTATTAACTCTGAAGATTTCACCATTTTTGTTTTTCAAATCAAGAGCACCAAACAGAGTTACATGTACCACTTCAAAAGGGCCACTCCATTTTGACTTGAGCTTTCCCAAAAAAAGTCGTAACCGACAGTTGAATAGAAGAACCATGTCACCCTCCTTGAATTCCTTGTTTCGGGCATATTTGTCATGTAAGTACTTCATCTTGTCTTTATACAAGGACGAGTTGGAATAAGCATGAAACCAGAACTCATCACGTTCATTTAATTGCTCTACCCAGAGATTTACAGCTACATCCCATTCAAGGTTTAACTTCTTTAGCGCCCACATGGCCTTATGCTCTAATTCAACTGGAAGATGGCATGCTTTCCCAAATACCAATCTGTATGGAGACATACCAATTGGAGTCTTGTACGTAGTTCTGTAATCCCACAAAACATTATTTAGTTTCCTTGACCAATTAGTCCGGTTTGCATTGATAGTTTTTAATAATATGCTCTTTATCTCCCTCTTAGAGACCTCAACTTGTCCACTAGCTTGGGGATGATAAGGGGTTGTCACCTTATGATTAATACCATACTTGGAAAGTAAGTATCGAAGGCTTTGTTAAGAAAATAAGACCCCCCATCACTGATGATCGCCCTTAGAGTGCCCAACCTTGTGAAGATATTTTTCTTTAAGAACACCACCACACTCCGTGCCTCATTGTTGGGCAAAGGCACAACTTCAACCCACTTGGAAACATAATCAACATCAACCAGAATGTAACTATTATTACACGAACTCACAAATTTCCCCATGAAGTCGATGCCCCACGCGTAAAAAATATCAATCTCGAGAATAGTAATGAGAGGCATTTCATCCTTCTTGGAAATTTCACCAGCTATCTAACACTCATCACATCTCTTAACAAGCTCATTAGCATCTTTATATAGGGTAGGCCAATAAAATCCACAACTAAGAACCTTTGAAGCAGTTCTTACCCCACCATGATGACCACCGTAGGTCGAGTAATGGCAAGCATTAAGAATAATCAATTGCTCCTCTTCCAGAACACATCTCCGGATCACACCATCATTAAAATTTTTGAAAAGATATTGCTCGTCCCAATAATAATCCAAGTTGTCCCATTTAAGCTTCTTCTGTTGGTTAGAAGAGAGCTCAATCGGAACAATGTCGGTCACAAGAAATTTAGCCACATCGGCAAACCAAGGCATACTATTCAAAGACATGGAGAGGAGTTCTTCATTCGTAAATGAATCATTAATTTTGAGGCCATCATGGGGCCTCCCCTCCTCTTCCAAGCGGGACAAATAGTCTGCCACTTGATTGTGACTTCCTTTTCAATCAATGATTTCAAGGTCACACTCTTGAAGCAGAAGAACCCATCTCATCAACATAGCCTTAGAGTCCTTTTTTGACATCAAGTAAGGGAGTGCCGCGTGATCGGTGTGCACAATCACTTTGGTACCTATGAGATATGGCATAAAATTTTCCATGGCGAAGACAATCGCTAGTAACTATTTTCAGTCATCATATAATTTACTTTGATGTCATTCATAACTGCTCCTACCGCAACATCACTAGCATCGCAATTGAGCTCAAATGGTAAGCTCCAATTGGGTGCGGTAATGATGGGAGTGGTAGTTAATTGATACTTTAGAAGCTCAAAAGCTTTCATGCAATCATCATTGAACACAAACTTTGTATCCTTTCCAACAACTTGCACAACGGGTTCAGCACTTTCGAGAAATCCTTGATGAACCTTCGGTAGAACCTTGCGTGCCCTAGAAAGCTCCTAACTCCCTTGACGAAAGTAGGAGGAGGGAGTTTTGAAATTAATTCAATCTTCTCCTTGTCCACTTAAATACCGTTCTTTGAGATCTTATGGCCTAGGACTATGCCCTCCTCGACCATAAAGTGGCATTTTTCCCAATTAAGAACTAGGATTGTCTATTCACATCGGGCCAACACTTTGTCAAGATTATCTAAGCATTCTTCAAAGGAGTCACCCACAAAACTAAAATCATCCATGAACACTTCGAGGAAGTCCTCAACCATATCCATAAATATTGCCATCATACACCGCTGAAAGTTAGCCGGTGCATTGCACAAACCAAACGGCATCCCTGAGAATGCAAATGTACCATACAGACAAATGAAGGGGGTTTTCTCTTGGTCTTCTGGTGCAATGTAATTCTGGTTGTATCCTGAGTGCCCATCCAAAAAGCAATAGTAGGCACGCCCGACAAGTCTATCCAACATTAGATCAAGAAAAGGCAATGGAAAATGGTCTTTGTGGGCCACTTTGTTCAGCTTTCGGTAATCCATGCATACCCTCCATCCGGTGACAGTCCAAGTGGGGATCAACTCATTTTTGTCATTTGTGACCACAGTCATACCCCCTTCTTCAGCACATATTGTACCGATGAAGTCCATGAACTATCCGAAATAGGGTACACAACCCCTACATCTAGCCACTTGATAATTTCCTTCTTGATGACCTCTTGCATGGACTCATTCAACCTCCTTTGATTTTCAACGGAGGGTTTGGCATCATCTTCTAGTATAATTTTGTGCATGCAAAAGGCGGGTCTTATACCACGAATGTCAGCTAAAGTCCATCTAATTGCCTTCTTCCTTCTTTGGAACACTGCAAGGGTGGCATCTACCGACACATTAGTTAAGCACGAAGAAAGAGTAACAAGTAAAGTAGTGTAATGACCCGACCGGTCGTTTTGAAATTTTGTACTTTGATCGCCAGTTCTTAGGCATGACTTGCACCGTGTTATATATTATGACTAATGTATATTGTTGGTTTTGGTGTTCAGGAAGGTTTCGATTGAATTTGAAAGAACAGTTTCAGTTGAAAGCTTTGAATTTGAAAGGTTTGACCGAGAGTTGACTTATTTGTATATGAGCTCGGATCGGAGTTTTTATGATTTGGTTAGCTTTTTTAGATGATTTGTGACTTAGGAGTGTGATCGAAAGTGATTTTGAAGGTTCGGTGTATAATTAGGCTTGAATTGGCGAACTTAGTATTTTGGCAAATTCCGGTTGATAGGTGAGATTTTGATCTGAGGATCGGAATGGAATTTCAAGAGTTGCTCTAGCTTGATTAAGTGATTTGGGATGTGTGTGTAAAGTTTCAGGTCATTCGGATGTCGTTTGGTTGGTTTTTGATCGAATGCGTGTTTCAGAAGTTTTAGAAGAACTTAGGCTTGAATCCGATGTAATTTGATGGTTTTGGTGTTGGTTGGGGTGTTTTGATGATTGTAGCAAGTTTGAATGATGTTTAATGATGGGTTGGCACTTATGGTTGAGGTCTCGGGGGCCTCGGGGTGATTTCAGATGGCTATCAGGATGAGTTTTGGACTTGTATCATTTCTGAAGTTTTCTGGTTCTGGTATTTACACACCTGCGGAAAAGGTATCGCAGGTGCGGTCTCGTAGATGCGGACAATAGATCGCATGTGCGAGATTGGATTGGGAGTGCCAGTTTTCGCAGAAGCGGGTGGTAGCCGCAGATGCGGATTTGCGACCGCAGAAGTGGTCTTGGCTTAAGTGAAAGGCAGCATAAGTGAAAGAATTCCGCAGAAGCGGAAATCGCAGATGCGGTGCTTGGATCGCAGATGCGAGAAATGTCTGGGAAGTAGGGTTTTAAAGTTTCATTTTGTTCTGCGAGCTAAGCTATTTTCCACCATTTGTGGACATCCTTGAGAGCTTTGGACGGGAATTAAAGAGGGATTCGACTGGGTTTGATTGGAGGTGAGTTCTACTATCTTAAAATATGATTATTATGTGATATTAACCTTGAAATTTATGGAAATTAAGCCAAAAATTGAAGAACTAGGGCTTGAGTTTTTGATATGTCAAATTGGGATTTGATGGGTCATTTGAGCTCGGATTTGAGAGTTCTTGGTATGTATGAACTCGTCAGAAGATAAGAATCTATTAATATGATAATTTTTGATATTTGAGAAGTGGGCCCGGGGCTCGGGTTTTGCTAATTTTAAGATTTTTAACATTTTTCAATTGGGTATTATTCTATTGGCATATTGTGACGTATTCTTTCTAGTTTTGGATAGATTCGACGCGTGTGGAGGCCTATTTGTGGGGCAAAGGCGTCGCGAGCTAGATATTTCACCGGTTCGAGGCGAGTAATGATTGTAAATGATATCTTGAGGGTTTGAAACCCCGGACTGCACATCGTAGTGCTATATTGAGGTGACTTACATGCCGGATAGCGAGCTTGGGGTAGAGCACCATTGAGGATTGTGACTTGGTCCGTACCGATTGATGATTTTACCGCGTATTTGACTGAAACTTATTTGTTATTATCATGACTTGGGCCTATTGCCATATTTTGGGCTTCACGCCGACTACTTGAATCCTTCGTGGATTTTTATCACTGTTTCCTCACTATTTTGATATACTACTTGAACTCAGTCCTATTGATACTAATGTTTTACAAATTCAGTCACTTTAATTGAATTTTGAGGCTTAAATGATATTTCCACTGTTCTTTGGGCTGAGCACTACTATTTTATTGATGTCCGAGAGGCTTATGATGTTTTCTGGACTGAGTGTGTTCGAGGACCATATGTGAGGATGTGCTGAGTGATATGAGGCCGAGGGTCTGAGATATGTTTATATGCCACGAGGTGGCTTGAGTGACGTGAGGAGGCTTTCAGGCCTTGTGAGTGATGTAAGGAGGCTTTCAGCCTTGTGACTGATGTGAGGAGGCTTTCAGGCCTTATGAGTGATGTGAGAAGGCTTTCAGGCCTTATGTTGATATAGCGTTTGGGCCGTAAGTTGCCCCTCCGGAGTCTGCACACCCACAGTGAGCGCGGGTATCCATATGATCTGACAGTGAGCCTGATGGGCTGATGCTATGCTGAATGATTGATATTGTGCCTGAGGGGTGGTACTGTTTTGAGATATTGCCCGAGGGGCGAACTTTTATGTGCTCATCTTGCATATTCACTTGCCTTTTAACCTGTTATATTGTGATATTTGTGCCCGAGGGGCGGATTTTCTGTGCTTATCGGCACTAACTATTTTGAAATCGTTTCATAGTTATTGAAAAGTTCATTTTCAAAAGAGATTTAAACTGAGCCAAGATATTTCCAAAGGTTTTACAGCTCCACTATTTTCTCAAAGGATTGTACCCTACTTCTATACAGCATGATGGTTTACCTTACGTAATTTATTACTGCTCAGTTGTTATTTACCTTTATTACTTACTGAGTTGGACTACTCGCTTTACTCTCTCCACCGAGTGTGCAGATGCAGGTATCTATTCATTTGGGTAGCGGGTTTTGGCCAATCAAAAGCAGAGTTACATGAGTTAAGGAGGTGACTGTCAGCGATCGCAGTACCATGTTTCTCTCTTTTGTTCATTATTTCGGTTTTGTATATTTTGACCTTATAGTGAACTTACATTCTCATAGATGCTCGTGACTTGTGACACCCCGATTAGGGCTGTGTTGGTTGTATCCGCTAATTAATGTTATTAAGTCATATTTAAGCTATTTATTTATGTTTAACTACTTTTGAAAAGACGAGTTCGGTTAGTTGGCTAGCCTCGTCTTCACGAGAGGCACCATCATGACCAGTGCGGGTTTTGGGTCGTGACAAGTTGGTATTAGAGCCTAGGTTAATAGGGCTCATGAGTCATGAGCAAGTTTAGTAGATTCTCGTAGATCGGTATGGAGACGTCTGTATTTATCCTCGAGAGGTTGCAGAACCTTTAGGAAAACTTCACTTTCTTGAATTCTTATCGTGCGTCCTTGATTCAGCTTGAAAAAAAACTCTTGAAATTCCTTCCACGCGTTTGTATGCACGCATGAGCGCTCAGTATCAGATGTGCCTTGATGGCTTGTGATTCCCCGATCGAGGAGCGAGATGTGATCTCTGTGAGTTTGATATTGGGCTAGTCTAAAGGACTTGAGGCCGGATCTTTGCCTATGGCTTGAGCAGTAAGGTGCTGATTGTATGAGTAAGTGTTTTGAACTTATATGTTCGGCAGTATACCTATTAGTTGAAGTGATGGTTAAATCATGTGATGAGTATGTTTGTACTGCGGGATATATCTATGTAACTTGGAAGTGATGATGAAGGCCTGCAGGATGATAGATGAACTATTAAGTGTATGATTTCCATTGTGATTGGATGTGTAGCTCCGAGTTATGGGCGCGTGAAGAACCTTTTCGTGTCTCCTAGTTGGGAGTGAAGTAAATTTCATGTTGCGGTATGAGTTCAGACTCAGGAAGACTAAGTGGCTGTGTAATGTATATGACGGTGGAAGGTACACGAAAGTGCTATATTGAGGCAAAACAGATGGGTTATCTCCTGTGGAGTGGTCTGAAGTGGTGTGACCCTTATGTGTATTTAGAAAATATCATGTGTACTTGAAGGGTACGTGTCAAAATTTGAAATTTTGGATCGCTTAAGAGAGTGGGCTTACCTGTGCGAGGATGAATGCGAGATTTGCAAAAGATTTACAACACTGGATGATCTGTGTTTTCACGAACTTATAAATGATTTGAGTTTAATCTCACTATTGTATTGTGGCATCAATAGAGTAAAGGGTGTTATGAGTTATTGAGTGTATCTCGATCCATGGCTTCGAGCCAAGTGGGGGAGTTTGCTGTGAGCAGTTGATTGCACGGTTAGGTGCTATGTTGGTTCCAGTTTGGTGCGTGCAAGTGAGTTAGCTATGGCTAGAGTAAAGGAAAAATTTGACAAAGGTTATACTATGCTTCATAGGGTATAAGAATCGTGGAATGTCTAGAGTGTTGTTGGTAAAGAATGCTCAGCGCATAGAGCAAGAAGTTGCTTGGTTGTATTGGGATGAGGATTTCATTTTTGCGGTATCGGAGTGCCAATGAGGCATGGGTGGTTATGTTCATTAGGTCAGGTAATTTGTAATTTGAATAAGAGTGAATGACTTTCGAGAATGGTTCTAATATGTTCAAGATTCTGCAGGAAACAATCGGGTATCTTAAGGTTGTTTATGTGGTTAGAGATTGTGTTTTCATTGGAAAAAGGTCAAGACTTGTGGTATTTTCATGTTAATTATGGGATCTTATGTATCAGTATCTGGAAGGTAAAGGTAACGAATTCAGATTCGCAGAAAGTTCTTCAGAGTAAAGTATTCTGGAATGTGGTGTTTCTGGGGATATTTGAGAGAGTATTCAGCAGCTTATGGGTCTTAGACAGTGTGGTCTTGTGCTCGGGTCTCGTGTAGTGAGCCTGGGTTGAGAGATTGTGGTACTACAGCAAGAGGGAGCATCAAGTTGGAAATGAATCAGAAGGGAATTTAGATAGATAGAGTAGCTTGATAGTAGACCGAATCAGTATGATAAAGATATAATCAATTCTTTGTATGTGTTCGAGGTTATGGGATCCTGCAGGTATTTTTTAGCAATGCTCATGGGTTTTAAGGGCTTTCTTAGCTTGGTCTAATTAGGAGGATTCAGTCTTGGCAGTTTAATTTGTGCAAACGGAATTGGGAGAGTTCTTGTTGATTTATACCGTGGCTGGAGAGGTGAATTTTCTACGAATATGAGAGGTATGGGATGTGTAATGATTTTTTTTCTTCTAGATCGGATCAATGGAAGTTCTTAACTAGTTGAGTGCATAGATGTCTGTGGCTCGGAAGGGAGATAAAAGTTTTCCTGTTATCCTTGTATGGTATGGTATATGCGGTATGTTGTGGAGGATCGAGATTTGCGAGAGTATAGGTTTTAGAAAAAGGGCAATGTGATTAACTTGATGGCACTTCAGTAGTATTGCGGCACTTTCGGGCTGGATCGACTGCTGATATTCGAGTTGCTTATATGGCACATGGGAATTTTAGGATATCTTTCGTGGAATGACTGGTTACTAGAGGTGCGATATGTATTCGGATGGCGAAATTTGGGATCAGGTATGATGATTTGTGTGCTACACGGAATTGGAGACCGGAAGTTCTCGTATTCAGGCTATGTTGTGATTCTAGATCGTGTGTATCTGCACTATTTAGTTACTACCGAGATTTGGAGGCCGAGTGGATCTCTCTTTGCTTGGTATGTGAGATTTTGGATATGATATTGGGGTGTAAACTGGATGTTTCCGTGTTGTGTTATTCTAGGCTATTGCGATAAGATGGCACGGTTGGCTATGTTGGGAAATGCCATGGAATGAGTGACGATGTTCGACGGATTGTGTCCTAATGGGGATTTTTATATTTCGAAGACCAGTGGACGGCTGGGAAGGATTGCCTTTCTTATTTGGGGTTTTGTGATGAGTGTCAGTGCTGAGTCTCCTCATATTGATTCAGTCCCGGTGGTGAGGGACTTCTCGGAGGTGTTTTTTGTGGCTGGGCAGGTCGCCGGGCAAGGTTGTGGATTTTGGTGTTGATTTGGTGCCTTGTATCGTTTCATATAGCGTTGACAGAGTTATAGAGGTGGAAGGAGCAGTTTTAGGTTTCCTTGATAAGGAGTTCATTGGCAGGCCAATGTAGGGGAGTGTTCTATCTTGAGTCGGCTTGGTTGGCTCCGAATGGCATTGTCGAGGGATGTGTTAATTCGACCATTATTGAGCTTATCAGTGATCGGGGGAGATCTATGAGTTACCTTTCTTTGTTGCGAGATGTTATGATTTGTTGGTTATAGGCACATATGGTGCGGTTCAATTGGGGTCTCTTAGTGGAATTCAAGCAGGAAGAGTAATCGAGCGTTTCTCAGTGAAAGATGTATCGGTGATGTCCTATCGGGTTGCGTGGCATATGTTATTTGTTTCACTACGGATGTAATGATTTTCTTTAGTTCCAGACATCAAATTGTGCGTGGCTGTTGATTTTGGAGCATAGTGACCTGAGGTGTTCTATGTGTAGCAGTGTTTGGATATGATCGCGTATTGTAGCGAGGCTACATGGAGATATGACCTTTCGAGGTAGATTCATGTGTCCTATTTCGCGATGTGAGATGGGGTCTCAGCTTTATGTTGTGATGGTACTGATGAGCTTGAGGTATAGCTCTTTCGTTTGCGATTATTTTCGTGATTTGAGTATATTCAGACCGTTTCTTATTGGTGCGCGAATTATAAAATTTGTGGCTTAGGCCTGTATTGATGTGTCATGTCACCAAAGTGGTGTGTTGGATTCGAGGTGATCGTTGGGGTCATTAATGAATACGAACGGATTTGATTTCAGCTTGTTGGAAGGTTAATGTCGAGGTTCGGCTCAGAAATCTGCTATGGTATTAACCAAAAAGGAAGTGACTTCATGAATGGTTGACTTGAGAGATGGTTACGGTTTATTGTATGTTTAATTTATCATTAGCAGTATATTGAAGTGTTGGAATAAGACCTTAGTTGATAAGAGGTTTTCTATTGGTATTCGGGTGTTGTGTGCAGCTGTTATGAATAGAAGTTATCGTTTCGAGTGTTTGAGTTATGTAGTATATCATATAATTGCACCTGAGGTTCCAGGTATGGGTTATTACAGCTAGTTTGGGCTTATTCTGAATAGAGATGTGAGGTTCTGATCTTGCATATGATTTCGGAAAGTGAAATGTGGTTCTATGGCTTATGTGCTAGATTGGATGGTGAAATTTCAATTACAATGTGTTTTCGGACCTATATGAGATAGGTGACGTGGGACCACCACGAGTTTATGCTTGGTAAGGTTATTTAGCTATTGATTGGCTTCTAGAACAAACTCCGGGTATGTTCGAGGACGAACGCGTGTTTAAGTGGGGAGGATGTAACGACCCGATCAGCCGTTTTGAACTTTTGCACTTTGATCACCAGTTCTCAGGCATGACTTGCCCCGTGATGTGTATTATGACTAATGTAGATCGTTGTTTTTGGTGTTCAGGAAGGTTTGAAATGAATTTGAAAGAACAGTTTCAGTTGAAAGCTTTGAATTTGAAAGGTTTGACCGAGAGTTGACTTATTTGTATATGAGCTCGGATCGGAGTTTCTTTGATTTGGTTAGCTTCTTTAGATGATTTGTGACTTAGGAGTGTGATCGAAGTGATTTTGGAGGTCCGATGCAGAATTAGGCTTGAATTAGCGAAGTTAGTATTTTGGCGAATTCCGGTTGATAGGTGAGATTTTGATCCGAGGATCGGAATGGAATTTTGAGCATTTTTGTAGCTTCGTTAAGTGATTTGGGATGTGTGTGTAAAGTTTTAGGTCATTCGGACGTCGTTTGGTTGGGTTTTTGATCAAATGCGTATTTCCGAAGTTTTAGAAGAACTTAGGCTTGAATCCGAAGTAATTTGATGGTTTTAGTGTTAGTTGGGGTGTTTTGATGATTGGAGAAAGTTTGAATGATGTTTAGGATGGGTTGGCACTTGTGGTTGAGGTCCTGGAGGCCTCGGGGTGATTTCGGATGGCTATCGGGATGAGTTTTGGACTTGTAGCATTTTTGGAGTTTTCTGGTTCTGGTATTTCCGCACCTGCGGAAAAGGGATCGTATGTGCGGCCCCGTAGTGCGGACAATAGATCGCAGGTGCGAGATTGGCTTGGGAGTGCTAATTTCCGCAGAAGTGAATGGTAGCCACAAATGCGGATTTGCAACCGTAGAAGCGGTCTTGGCTTAAGTGAAAGGCCGCAAAAGCGAAAACCGCAGATGCGGTGCTTGGATCGCAGATGCGAGAAATGTCTGGGCAACAGGGTTTTAAAGTTTCATTTTGTTCCACGAGCTAAGCTATTTTTCCAACATTTTTGGACATCCTTGAGAGCTTTTGGGCAGGAATTGAAGAGGGATTCAACTGGGTTTGATTGGAGGTGAGTTCTACTATCTTAAAATACGATTATTATGTGAGATTAACCTTGAAATTTATGGAAATTAAGCCAAAAATTGAAGAACTAGGGCTTGAGTTTTTTATATGTCAAATTGGGATTTGATGGGTCATTTGAGCTCGGATTTGAGAGTTCTTAATATGTATGAACTTGTCAGAAGATAAGGAATCTATTAATGTGAAAATTTTTGAGATTTAAGAAGTGGGCCCGGGGCTCAGGTTTTGCTAATTTTGAGATTTTTAACATTTTTCGATTGGGTATTATTCTATTGGCATATTGTGACGTATTCTTTCTAGTTTTGGATAGATTCAACGTGTGTGGAGGCCTATTTGCCGGGCAAAGGCGTGGCGAGCTAGAGATTTCACCGGTTCGAGGTGAGTAATGATTGTAAATGATATCTTGAGGGTTTGAAACCCCGGACTGCACATCGTAGTGCTATATCGAGGTGACTTGCACGCCAGATAGCAAGCGTGGGGTAGAACACCATTGGGGATTGTGACTTGGTCCGTCCCGATTGATGATTTTACCGTGTATTTGACTAAAACTTATTTGTTATTATCATGACTTGGGCCTATTGCCTAATTTGGGGCCTGATTCCGACTACTTGAATCCTTCGGGGATTTTTATCACTGTTTCCTCATTATTTGTCAACGCTCCCTTTTTCTCACGAAATCGGGTTTACGACATTTGGGAAGACAACTCCATTCGCATTTGGGATTTGGGTTTTGGATTTGAAGAGTCTCCACCTAACGATTAAGTACATTAGGACACTAAGTGTTTCTGAGTTGGAAAACCAGAGTTCGGGTAAGTGCTAGAAATTATCTCAAGGGGAAGGTGTTAGGCACCTCTCAAGATCCACTAGTGTAGTTCTCGGCCATGCTATATTGTGACTTTACATGTAAACAACAAGTAGGCAAACAAGCATTACAAATACAAAGGGGTCTTCACATAATAGTTGCAAGAAATTAGAAACTTTAAAGAAACTGAAATTTGGTAGGAGAAACCATTTTTAATTCTGAATAAACGAGTAAAGGAGGAAAATTCCATACAGTTGAAACAATTTTTAAAAGCTGAAATTTGTGAAAGAAAAATAGTTGAAATAAAAGTGGACAAATAATGGAATGAGTCCTAGGTTTATACATAATATGGATCACCCCACACAACACCCGATAACCATTTATACACGTGGTATTATCGCGTGGTCATCATATCCATATCTACCCTTTCCCACCCCGTCGAGGTATTAAACGTGGAACGGTCTCATTTTACCCATTGCATGCTATTACCCGCCCCATGCTATCAGTCCCGGAGGTACTTAGGACTACTAATCCTAAAGGGTAGGATATTAGGCTGATTGGTTTCAAAGGACAAAAATCTAAGGCGACATACAAAAACACATACTGCATGTTAGGGGGGAAAGCATGTAAACACGTAAAGGCCCATGTACACCTCCTCAAACAAAACACATAAGTAGCATGCCTTAAACATAATTAAGGTCTCAAAATATAGGGACCATTTTAGCAGTTAAAACTTGGTTTTAGAAATGAAGCAGTAACAATAATAGCACTATTCTAGACAAAGATAGGTAACCCAGGGATTTGCAGACATGAAATATTAGAACTCAGTAAAAGTAAAGGTGTGATTTTGAAAAATCTTTTTCAGCGGAGTTTTTATTTTAAGATAAGAAAAGCTGAGTGAACTTCAGAAGATCACAACAAGAAGGGGAACTGTAGAGTTAAAACTTAAATAAGCTGGTTGGTTTTACGCTAATAAAAGGAAACAATTGATCAGTTCCTAACGGGCCTAAGGTTTGACTAGGCGCCGTTATACATTACCTGATTATTTATATAGCAATGAACATACATTTTCTTTATTCTTATTTATAAAGGTACGCGTAGTAAGGTGTTTGCAAAAAAAACATTTGAAACCACTTAGCCATATTTTAACACGGTTATTGGACTAACATGAATTAACCACTGCGACTCCAACAAGTGATAAGTCCTATGGGCAGGATATCTAATGCACATAAGAGTTCCTAAGTACATGATTTCTAATATGCCAATGCAGTAATGATAAGTTATTTGGCTTGTTGTTAATCATTGCTGGTTATTAACTGAGCGTGGTTACCAGATGAGCGTAATAACAGACTGAAAATAAAGAACCTAAAGCAGGATTTCTAATGAATGAGATGCATGACCTATACAGGTTGTCTATTGTGCAAATAAAATCCTATAAGCATGTTTCTACCCATCATTTATACTAAGCATGCATAATCATCCCCCATATTCACTATTCACCCCCAATTGTTCGTTTACAAATTATTACAAACCAGTAGCATTTGAATTACAATACCAAAGAACAGAAAAATAAAAAGCTATGCTATAGAGAGCCTTCAATCAGGCCCAATCTTCCAACCTCAACCCCTTCGAGTTCACAGCCATTGCCATGGTCTAGGTGCGGCAAATCTCCCTAGGGCCCTATTGGGTCCCTGGCCAATACCAGCAACTAGACATTTTAGAAGAATGCAGGACAGGTGCAGTATGGAATACCAGCCTTGTGTGTCAAAGTTCAGTGAGTACTCAGAGGTACTTAAAGCAATGCTCACACGAAGGGGGCAGATCCTATTTTCTAAGAATAGTGTGAAGTGTGTAAAAGAAGAGTTTTAAGAAAACAAGGGGGTTGTTTTAGAAAGAAACAACAGAAACAATAGCATAAGATTTCACACAATGATCATGGGGAAATGGAAGCAAATAGATCACACAATTCTAAAAGGGATGCAGGTTTAATGGACAGGACTACACAGAATCAGGGGATTCATGGGACTGGGAGGCAGTAGAGTTTAGGCATGCTAATGTGTAACAACAGGATATAAACATAACAAATAAAGTTAGGACTAAACAAAGTCAGACTTAACATGTAAATCAGAAGGCATGGTGAAACATTAGAGTAAAGAATCAATTACACACTGAACAGGAGAAGCATAAGTACAAGAGAATCACAAAAATAATGAACTGAAACAAAAATAAACACATTGGTGTGAGACTTGAAAAGTTAATCAGGACATACCAGTAAAGAGCAAAAGCAGGATGCAAAAATAAAGGAGTAACGCTATATTAGCCTTGTCTTTCAGTCGGCTAATAATAAACAGGAGCAGAGAATAGTACTGGAGCAAGAGAGCAAGAGAGAATGCAGATTTGAAAGTAATTAGAAGACTTATGGTATTTATAGTTGAAAGTAGGGGGTAAAATAAGGTAAAAAACACAAAAATATGTTAATTGAAGAACTCAGAATCAATATATCAAAGAATCAAGGAAGTACTCCAATTAATTTAGGGAATCAAAATCAAACGAAAATATTCAGCACCTTATAAGGCAAGTAGGAAAAATCAGTGTACGAATAAATAAGGAGGGTATCAAGATTCAGTACTGCATATAGTAGCCAATTAAGACCAAATTCAGGAAAATTCTAATTAAGGAAAGGCTTAAAAGAACAGAGTACTATAACAAATAAGGTAACAAAACCAATTAATTCAAACGGGCGGGTAGAATGCTAGGGTTTTAAAAGAATGTTTTTTTGAATTACTAATCAATCAAGGAAAATCAGAATCAATCGTGTGAAGTCATGATTCTGCATTTTTAACATATAAATAGAGGTGAATGAACAAAAGTAGTGAGCCAAAATTAGCTATATAGACAGAAGGAGAACAAGAGATGAACAAACACAATTACTCAGAGCTAGTGAAAACAAGTTAAGATTTAGCAGGACATATTCGAAGCATGGTGACCATGAAACATTAACACGAGTCAAGGGACATCAGGCTAACACACACAATCAAACGAAGGAGCATGCTAAACACATAGAATCAGAGTAAAGAGAATCGTGCTAACACGCATAATCAGACGAAGGAACATGCTAACACATAGAGATAAGGCCAAGAAAATTAGACTAATACACATAACCAAGGCAAGGAGACTTCCCAACACCTATAATCAAACAAGTAAACATTTTAGAAATTAGGGTTTTTAGCATAGTCAAATTAAAAATAGTGAGAGCATAGAAACAGGTCAGAATAAACAAAGAAAAGATTTAATCATAAAGAAAATCAGTTAAAACATGTGTAAAAGAAATCTAAGAACCTAATTTTCAATGAAAGTAAAAGGTGGTTCAAAGTAAAAGATCTTTCAGAATAAATTCGAAAATAAGTAGAACATAGAGGAAAACATGAAAATATCATGACAATAGCACTGTTTTGAGAGATTCAGGAGAGAGTTAGGGTTTCAAAAGGGAAAACCCTAATAAAAGTTGAGAGAATCTGTCGAAACTTCATAGATCGTGACTTATAGGGTGTGATTTCGCCTGAAATCACACCGGAGAACCCACAAGTAGCAGAACCAGGAACCCTAGGTCTCAACCACCATGGTCCATAAAACTCGAAGGTCCTAGAGGTGTTGAACAGGACGGTGAGAGGCCCATCGGAGCCTTAGTGAAATGGAGTGGCCGGAGATGGACGAAAACAAACCAATCGGAACTTTTTAGGGACTGATTCACATGGTGGGGGTTTTGGGATCTCAAAAATAGAGAGAACTAGCGATCTAGGGTCTTATGGCAGTTGATGGTCGAATGGTGTGAGATTGGATGTGGCTGGAGAAGCGATGGAGTTCATCGGAGAAGAGAGAACCAGAAGGTTCTAGAGAGAAAGAAGAGGAAGAGACGATATAGAGAGAGACGATCTCAAAGAAATGAGGGTTTTGGGGGGGGGGGGTAATTGATTTTAATTATGGGAATTAAATCTGGGTCGTTGATGTCATTTGATCAACGACTCAGATTAAAAAAAAAATTTGACGGGGTTATTTTGGGGATTGGGATGGGTTGGTTTAAATAGGGTATTGGGCCATTTAAAAATCCGATAGGGGTGTGGCCAATTGGGCTATAGTTGAAATACTAAGGGTTGTTTGTTAAATAGCCAATTTCCCCCTTTTATTATTTTATAAAAATAGTAAAAAAAGATTTAAAAATAAATTAAAGGTACTGAACTAATTAATAATATATAAATATTAATGTAAAAATATTAAAAGTGATTTTACGGTTATGAAATGCTGTTAATTGTAAAATAGATTATAATTGCAATTATATGCAATTTAGCTTAAAAATACCAAACAAATGTATAAAAAAATACGCAAAAATTACCTTAATTATATGTTAGTGTAAATATGAGAATGAAATAAATTATTCACCAAAAATGCTAGTTTGGAAATAATTATTGAATTTTGTAGTGTAAAAATAGACAACAAATTGATTTAAAAATCTTTAAAAATAAAGGAAAAATACCAAAACTTTTGGGCATGCTTATATATGTATATATATATGCTATTTTGAGAATATTTTGAGTATAAAAATATGTAGGAAAAAATTGGGTATCAAGAACTGCTCCTCTTTACCCGAGAAGGATGAAAGAGTTGTCGGATAAAGATATGATGGCCAATTTTGACCGAAAGAAACGATTCGAAGAGGTTTTGACCGAGCTCTTGCTCCTGAGCTGCCTACATATCCCTGTTCTAATAGGAATCATGCCATATGTAGTTCAGGGGTTTTATCGGCGGAACACGCCGATGGAGATTTCGGAAGACGGACGTAATATTCGAGTTGGGAAGGATGGTTAGGGCCTGATGGGCTGCTGGACCCGGAGCGAGATCGCACCTGCTGTGATAGCCGTTGCTAGTTGGTGTACCTGCAAATAAGCAACACGAACATATCATGCATAAATTTAAACGTGATGCAAGTTCCCGTTAGGCCATGAATGCTGTCTTCGGACAGGTAGGATGACGTCCTTAGACCATGACGTCCTGGGCCATGAAACGTATAATAGAGGATTTGCAGGATATGAAATGATGTTCTCAGGCTATGAGAATGATTCCTCCAAACCATGATGCCTTTGAATAATGATATGCAAAAGATAAAAGCAGGGTCCTCAGGCCATGGCATGGCGTTCTCGGGCTATGAAAATGATGCCCCCGAACAATGATGCCTTTGGACAATTTGGCGATCTTTCAACCCATGAAAATGCAAGATTTGGCGATATTTCAATCGATGTAAAGCATAAATATAAATGGCGATATTTCAGCCAACATAGAAATTTAAATAAAGTTGGCGAAGTTTCAGCTGACATAGCGATTTAAACAAAATTGGCGATGCCTCAGCCGATGTAAAGCATAAATAAAATTGGCGATGTTCCAGCTGACATAGAGATTTAAATATAGTTGGCGATGTTTCAGCCGACATAGCGATTTAAAGAAAATTGGTGATGTTTCAGGCGACATAGAGATTTAAATATAGTTGGCGATGTTTCAGCCGATGTAAACCATAAATAAAATTGGCGATGTTTCAGCTGACAGGTGGAGACAATGCTTAGTCTTGGAAGGCAGAAAGGTAGCCTTATGCAATGCAAGAAAATGCAGAATGGAGGTAGTGCTTAACCTCGAAAGGCAGAAAGGTAGCCTTATGCAATGCAAGGGAATGCAGATGGAGACAATGCTTAGTCTCGGAAGGCAGAAAGGTAGCCTTATGCAATGCAAGGGAATGCAGATGGAGATAACGCTTAGTCTCGAAAGGCAAAAAGGTAGCCTTATGCAATGCAAGGAAATGCAGATGGAGACAACGCTTAGTCTTGAAAGTCAGAAAGGTAGCCTTATTCAATGCAAGGAAATGCAGATGGAGACAACGCTTAGTCTCGAAAGGCATAAAGGTAGCCTTATGCAATGCAGGGAAATGCAGATGGAGACAATGCTTAGTCTCGAAAGGCATAAAGGTAGCCTTATGCAATGCACGAAATGAAGGTGAAGAGTAACGAAATTTCTTAGCTGAGAGATGATAGCTGATAGTTGATTGTCGTTGTGGCCGCTAGGGAGGTCATGTGCGGATATCAATTGTAAGTGAGTGATGATTCTGAGAGTTGAACTCCTACAAAATATGAGAATAAACCAAATCTGATGGTTCTATATTTTGGGGTACCTGCATTCAAAGAAAGATCGTGAGTTTTGTCAAAGAGGGAAGGTTAGTTCGTCTTCCTATGGACTTCGCTCGTCTTACTCAGCTATTGTTTTCATTGGGGTAGCGTCGCTAAACAAAGCAATTTCATAGTAGCCATGCATGATTTGGTAATATAATTTTAAAAATATGATGTAAATACATAATTTAAAAATGATTTTCTTTTAGATGAACCGATGACTGCGACGCGGTTCAAGATTTTGCGACCTTTTTTACTCCAAAATTTTGAGGGTCCTCCTCAAAATTCTGCCCTAGTTTACTATTTTGGGGTTTCTGATGGCTGCGTGCGATGAATGTCTGAAAGTTGGCTTCGAAATTTTGAGGGTCCTCCTCAAAATGCTGCCCCAGTTTCCAATATTGAGGGGGGGGGGGGATGAAATTTTTATTGAATTGTGACCAAACCCATAAGGCTGCCTACGTATCCCCTCTTAAACGGGAATCAGGTCAGGCGTAATACAAATTACATGTATGAAGAGATCATAATGATTACACATAATAACGCTTGACTGCATCTGAATTGATTGGCTTTGGCCAGACCTCTCCATCCATTTCTGCGAGTATTAGGGCTCCTCCTGTTAGGACCCGGTGAACCATGTACGAGCTTTGCTAGTTAGGAGATAACTTTTCTTTGGCCTCGTCCTGATGCGGGAAGATTTTCTTCAACACTAGCTGTCTTGGCATAAACTGTCTCAACTTGAATATTTTGTTTAAGGCTCTGGACATCCCGTTCTGAAACAATTGACCATGACAAACTGCGTTCATTCTCTTCCCATCTATAAGGGCTAATTTCTTATAGCGACTCTTTACCCATTCTACATCTTCAAGTTTCATTTCTTGTATAATCCTCAGGGAGGGAATCTCTACCTCGGCCGAGATGACTGCCCCGGTGCCATAAACTAGCATATAGGGAGTCGCCCCGGTTGATGTGCGGATTGTGGTAGGGTATCCCAATAAAGCAAATGATAGTTTTTCGTGCCATTGCTCATGTTTCTCTATCATTTTCCTCAGTATATTCTTGATGTTCTTATTGGTTGCTTCTACTGCTCCATTCATCTGAGGTCTATAGGCTGTAGAATTATTGTGCTTAATCTTGAACGTCTCACACATTGTTTTCATCAGATAACTGTTGAGATTGGAACCATTATCAGTAATGATTGACTCCGGGATGCCGAACCGGCAAATAATACGGTCGCGGACAAAGTCTGCCACAATCTTCTTGTTTACCGCCTTATATGATGCTGCTTCAACCCATTTGGTAAAATAATCAATTGCCACTAGAATGAACCTGTGTCCGTTTGATGTGGCAGGATCGATAGGTCCGATGACATCCATTCCCTAAGCAGCGAACGACCATGGTGAGCTTGTTGTATTGAGCTCATTAGGAGGCACGCATGTATTTAACAACAATGGCATTTTCAAACATATTGGATGCAGTCCATCTCCATAGTCATCCAAAAGTATCCCGCTCAGAGTATTTTCTTGGCTAAGACGAAACCATTCATGGACGGGCCACAGGTCCCTGTATGAACCTCCTCCAACAACCTGGATGCTTCTTTTGCTTCGACACACCTCAGTAATCCCAAATCGGGAGTCCTCCTATATAGGATTCCTCTGCTGTGAAAGAAGTGATTGGATAACCTCTGCAGTGTGCGCTTCTGAGTAGTGTTTGCAAGTTCTGGGTATTCTCCTGTTGACAGATATTTCTTAATGTCATGAAACCATGGTTTTCCGTCTACTTCTTCCTCGACATGAGCACAGTAACCGGGTTGATCTTGGATTTTGACCAAGATAGGATCATTGAAGTTCTTATTTGGATGCTAAATCATGGATGATAGAGTGGCCAATGCATTGGCGAACTCATTCTGGACTCTGGGGACATGCTGGAATTCTGTCTTTGTAAACCTCTTCCTCAACTCCTGTACATGATGCAAGTACATGAGTATTTTGGAGTTCTTGGTTGCCCATTCTTCTCAAACCTGATGTATGAGCAAGTCGGAATCTCTGATCACTAGTAACTCCTGAACGTTCATGTCAATGGCCAGCTTGAGCCCTAAGATGCAGGCTTCGTACACGGCCATGTTGTTGGTGCACAGGAACCTAAGTTTGGCAGACACCGAATAATGCTGACCTGTATCTGATACTAAAACTGCCCCTATGCCAACTCCTTTGAAATTTGCTGCTCCTTCGAAAAACATTCTCCAGCCATCATAGGATTCTGCAATGTCTTCTCCTATGAAAGAGACCTCTTTGTCAGGAAAATACGTCTTTAGAGGCTCGTATTCTCCATCCACGGGATTTTCGGAAAGATGATCTGCCAGAGCCTGTCCTTTGATTGCCTTATGTGTCACGTAAATAATGTTGAATGCACTCAACAGGATTTGCCACTTGGCTAGTTTGCCAGTGTGCATGGGCTTCTGAAAGATATATTTAAGGGGATCCATCCTTGATATGAGATAAGTGGTATAGGCACAAGAATAATGCCTCAACCTCTGATCTATCCAAGTCAGACCACAACAGGTGCATTCTAGCAGGGAATAACGGGCCTCGTATGCGGTGAACTTCTTGCTGAGATAGTAGATGGCTTGCTCCTTTCTCCCTGTTTCATCATGTTGTCCCAAAACACAACCGAATGTTCTATCCAGTACTGTAAGGTAGAGCAATAGTGGTCTACCCGGTTCGGGCAGAACCAAAACTGACGGCGTTGAGAGGTATTCCTTGATTCTATCGAAGGCTTTCTGACAATCATCAGTCCACTTAGTGGCAGCGTCCTTCTTCAACATCTTAATGATTGGTTCACAAATGACAGTGGACTGGGCTATGAACCGGCTGATGTAGTTGAGTCTCCCCAAGAAACTCATAACCTCTTTCTTTCTTTTTTGGCGGTGGCAATTCTTGAATGGCCTTAACCTTTGACGGATCCAATTCTATTCCTCGTCGACTTATGATGAACCCAAGCAGTTTTTCGGTAGGAACCCCGAACGCATATTTGGCGGGGTTCAGTTTCAAGTTGTACCTTTTTAGTCTGTTAAAGAACTTTCTCAGATCCTCCATGTGGTCAGTGGCTTTCTTGGATTTGATGATGACATCGTCTATATGCACCTAAATCTCTTTGTGTATCATGTCATGAAAGATAGTAGTCATGGCCCTCATGTAGGTGGCCCCAACATTCTTCAATCCAAACGACATCATCTTGTAACAATACATCCCCCACGGCGTAATGAATGCCGTTTTCTCCGTGTCTTCTTCGTCCATCCATATCTGATGATACCTAGTAAAACAATCAACAAATGACTACAACTCGTGCTTGGCGCAATTGTCAATCAGGATGTGTATGTTCAGTAAGGGGAAGTCATCTTTCTGACTGGCTCGATTGAGGTCCCAATAGTCGACACAAACTCTAACCTTCCCGTCCTTCTTTGGCACTGACACAATGTTGGCCAACCATTTTAGATACTCCACTACCCTGAGGACCTTGGCTTTGACTTGTTTGGTAACTTCTTCCTTGATTTTCAAACTCATGTATGGCTTGAACTTTCTGAGCTTCTGCTTTACCGGTGGACATGTTGGATATGTTAGCAGTTTGTGAGCTACAATAGATGTACTGAGACCGGTCATATCATCATACAACCAGGCAAATATATCCTCGTATTCTTTTAAGAACTCCGTGTACTCTTCCTTTTCTGACGATGATAGGTGAACACTGATGCGCGTTTCCTTGACATTCTCTGTATCCCCCAAGTCGACAACCTCACTTTCGTCCAAGCTAGATTTGGGCCTATTCTCAAATTCCTTAACCTCTTTAACGACCTCTTCTGGTATATCATCTTCTTCTAAGTCTATATCCGTTTGTTATGTTGTCTCGTTGCAAGTCACAATCATCGGTTCATCAAGATAAGTAATAGTAATGCTGTGTAAATAAGTAAATGATGAAAAGTAATAAGAGCAAGATTTATAAGAAACAAAATGATTTGATAAATTTCATAATTTTTTGGAACATTGGAGCTCTTTTCGAAATTTAAAGAAAATACGGAAAGGAAATAAACTAGTGAAAAAGTAAAAGATAATGCATAGTGCTTTATTCAGCCTTGCTACCCCGAAGCTTTCCGGGCATTGGTGGTTCTGATGGACCAATTGTTGAGGCGCGCTCCTCGGCTCACAGCTTGTATGGAAGGGCCTTCCTCCCCTTCCTCCTCAAAAATGATGTGACAGTCTATATTGTCGTCTTCCAAGAACAGATTCTTCATTGCCACCAATGTTTCTTCTTCTTCTGACCTATATACGATGTTTGCCGACTGGAAAGTCTGCTCCAGGCATGGTATCGGGTGCTCCAGCGTATAGTAAGGGCCTCACCATGGTAGCAACCAGTTCTTGAATTCTTCCCAAGTATAGCCATACCCTAACCTGAAGGTGGTGCCATGCTTCTTCAGTTTGATAGGTTTAGTGATTCCCTGGAGGTTCTTGCCGAGCCCTTTGCCAGGTTCATACCCACTCCAATTTAGTAGACTTTCGATCTTGTTATCCCACCACTTATCCTTGTCCACGGCGTTGACTCGCTCAATATGATGGTAGGTTTTTCCAACTAGCATCTTTCTTCCTCCGATTGCTGGGATGGTCTAGTGACTGTATATGGGGTTACTACAATCGCCATGAATAATCACCTCTTGGTGATTCCACTCGAACTTCACTACCTGGTGCAGGGTTAAGGCTACTGCTCCAGTGGTGTGGATTCAAGGTCGTCCCAGTAGTAAGTTGTAAGATGCCAGGATGTCTATCACTTGAAAATCAACGTCAAACCAAGTCGGTCCCATTTGCAGACACAATCTGATTTCCCCAATGTGGACTTTTGGGAACCATCAATCGCTTTGACGTTGATAGTCCCATCCTTGATCTCATGCAGGCTCTTCCCCAATGTTCTGAGAGCCAGCAATGGACAAATATTGAGGCTGGACCCTCCGTGAATCAAAGTCCTGGTGATGAAATAGTCTTCACATTGCACAGTGATGTGCAACACTTTATTTTGGCTTAACCCTTCTGGGGGCAACTCATCCTCGTGGAAAGTGATCTTATGACTCACCAATATCTGCCCTACCATGTTCACCATCTCTCCTCCAGTTATGTTGCTGGGTACATATGCCTCCCTCAGTATCTTCATCAAGGCATTCTTATGTGTCTCGGAGCTTTGCAGCAGAGCTAGGATGGAGATCTCCGCCGGTGTTTTATTCAGTTGAACAACAACCGAGTATTCTTTTGCCTGTATCTTCCTCCAGAGATCATCGGGCCCAGTTTCAATAGGCCGTCCAGAGGCCTTCTTACTTGATTCAACTAGATGCTCCGGGGTATAAATCCTGTCGGTTCTGGTCATACCCTGTGCTGCAATTGCTTCTCCAGACCTAGTTTTCTCCTTCCTTCTCGCCTCGGCAGTGTAATCCCAAGGAATGGCCTGTGTATTCAACGACGTCATGGATGACATTGCTACAGGAATGGGCACCCTCATTTTGGGAGGTAACACAGTAACTTCAAATGGTGCAGGTGCCTTTGGAGACCCAAACTCTACCTCAATTGGGTCTGTGGTCTTTGTGGATGAAGGTGTTTCAAGCTCGAGTGGTATGGACACATTTACTTCAGCATCCACAGAGGGCTGGATCTGGACTACAATTGGATTCAGTGTGATTGTTGGTTTCTTGGGCTCGTCACCCTCGACAATTAATCCAATCGACCCTTTAGGGTCCCAATCATCTTCTACCTCGATCATGTGCACGCCTCCACCCTTGTGGTCAGGAAGGGGATTATTGCAAACATTAGGAGCAGGCACCTTTGCCATGATGATCTTATTGTCAATTAAAGCTTGTATTTTATCCTTCCAATATCGGCACTCATCAATGGTATGCCCCTTCATACCGGAATAGTATGCACAAGTTTTGTTTAGGTTGACCCATTGGGAAGGATTTTCGGGGATTATGGTAGGGATTAGGGTTGGTGACGTAACCAGTAGCTTTGAGCCTTTCATATAGCTGGTCGATTGGTTTGGTGATGGTGGTGTATTGTATGGGAGGTCTACGATTGAAGTTAGGACGTGGTCTAGGGAAGATTTGGTGTGTGGGATGTGACTGATAGTGAGAGGGTTGAGCATTCTAGACTTGGTAGATGGGTGCAGGTTAGGAATATCTTGGTGAGGAAGGTTGATATGTGGGGGATGGAGATGATTGGTAATTAGGTGATGGAACTTGGTAAGAGGGCGGAGGTGCTTGGTAATTAGGGATAGGTTGATATGTGAGAGGACATATTGGGTAAGCTTGGTATTTTACTGGGGATTTCGTTCTATGTGCAACCATCACGGCACTCACATCCTTTTTCTTGGATGAGCCACCCGACTGTAGAGCCTTGTTGGTAGCTTGTAGTGCCTCAAAATTAGTGACCATACCGCTTTTAATGCCTTCCTCAATCCTTTCTCCTAGCTTGATGATGTCGGAGAATTTCTGACCTTTTATCAGCATCATCCTCTCATAATACTGTAGATCCTGAGCACGGACGAAAAACCTGTTCATCTATTCTTCTTCTAAGGTCGACCTGACCTTAGCAGCCTCTGATCTTCAATGAGTAGCATACTGACAAAATGTCTCTGTAAGTTTCTTCTTCAAATTCTGGATGTAGAATACATCTGACGTATCCTCCGTGTTGAATCTGAACCTGTCCATGAAATCGGTCGCCATTCCTACCCAGCTTGTCCACTTCTTGGGGTCTTGGCTAATGTACCAAGATAGAGCATCACCTTTCAAACTTCTCATGAAGAGCTTCATGCGAATCTTTTCATCTCTTCCGACACCGACCAACTTATCACAATATGTCCTCAAATGGACTCTAGGATCCCCCGAGCCATCAAACATCTCGAACTTGGGAGGTTTGTACCCCTCAGGAAGTTTGTCGTCTGGCTGAATGCAAAGGTCCTCATAATCAGCCCCTCAATACCTTTGTTTCCTTCAACACCCTGGATTTGGCTAGTCAGTTTCTTGAGCTCTGCGGCCACGTTCTTGATAAGAGAGTCTTTGTCATCACACTCTGATGTGCTTGAAATAGGTTGAGTGTATTCTGGCATGGTTGCCACATAGATGGGGGTATGGTGGGGATGATCATTTGTGTTTAGTGGTTCGGGAATGAGGAGCGGGGTGTTGTTTGAAGTGTGACTTGTGTTTCAATTTTGATGGGGAACGGGTTATTTCTGTAGTTTTGGGACGTTCTGTGGAGGTATAGGATTTTGAGCATTAACGAAGTTGACGTCTGGGGTAGTGAGGGAAAATGACAAGTTTGCCAAGTTCCGCACTTGGTCCAATTCTTTTTTAAATTTCAGTAACTTCTGTTCGAGCTTGGCAACATTTTCTTTGGAAACTTGAATACCTTGAGGAACATCTACCCTTTCAACTGAGTTCTCCTTCCTGACGTTGCTCAAGTCTTCCATTTTTGCTTTGTTCTTGTTTCTGATAGGACTCGGAGGAGGAGGAGGTAGAGGGCCCTTAGACCTTGTGGAGTAGGATGATGATGCCATAGTGCACGAACTAACCTTTTGGGAGGGGAATAAAATAAAAAGTAAAAACAAAAAGGTAATAAGTTAGTATCGGTTATGAGAAAAATGTTGCAATATTAAACACATAATGCAAGAATATAAATCGTGTCCTAATTTGGGTGCCTCGTTGTGCCCGAGGTAGGCCTAGCGACAAGTTGATTTGGAGAACTTATAATGCTAAATGCCTCATTTTATTGATAAAAATAAGACGAATCCCAAACGACACTAAAATTGCATAAAGTAAAAATGTCACTAATCGCCATTGGCCTTATTACATCTTAAAGAGAAAAGAAAAAAGACTCATAACTACTTGGTCCTAGAAGGACCTTCCCCAGACTCGACATCTTTAGCTCCATCGAACAGCTTCACCAGCTCATGCAGTCCCAGCAGCAAACAAGCCCTAGCCAAGTGTCCTCCTTCATTTCCCTCAGCGTTCTGACAGTTTTCGATCCTCTGGATGAATTTTCTTTCGAACTCTACCGAACCTTGCTCAAAATATCCTAGTCGCTTGTTGGCGCTGACAACCATATCTTTCCATTCTTCGATCAACTTCTGATTTGCTTCCTGAATTTCCTGATGTTCACTTTCGCATTCTCTAATCCTTTTGCTCAATTGGTTGTACTTAACCTGTATTTTAGCCCTCTCGTCGATGACCCTATGACCTCGAACAGACTCGGGCTGTCCTAACCCAGCATGATCTTCTTCTAACCAACCTGGATAGTATGGGGTGTAACCGATATGGCATCTTTCAGGTTCTATGAAATCCTTTTCCAGTATGATTTTCAATTCCACATGTGTTGAGCTTGACATTCGTACGGGCTATCGTCGTCTTGTAAATCGGCCCTGAAGCGACTCATCTTTTCGACCTTTGGTATGGCCTGCTTCCTCCCTGCCCGCCTCATGACTCGGAGAGGGACATAGGGATAAGTTCCTCTTAGACCAAAGAGTATAAGGAACGGAGCGTCCTGAGAGCGAATGATGAACTCTCCAGTAGGGAACCATTCGAACATCCAGTGCACCTTGTCTTCTTTCAGATTTTCAAACAACTCTACCCACCCTTTAGCGTATCCCGGTTGAGCAAACATGTTAGGCATATAGTTCATTCTCTTGGGATGGTGGAAGGCTATATGATCATTCCATGGCCTTCTTGGAAGCTCTTGACGGTATTGACCCCTTTGGAGATGTTGTATAAGCCAGAGTTGGAGTAGTAAGTTGCAACCCTCGAAGTGACTGGCTCCTCGTTGATAGTTTTCCAAGGATCGATATATATCAGCAACAATCATGGGCACTATGATAAAAGGCTATCCTCCAATCCCTTCCATTAGCATCTTGGTGACCATGGCTAGTCTGGTATGGATCCTAGCCTTATTCATGGGAAACACTATCATCCCTAAAAAGCAGAACATAAAGACGAAGACCCTCCTATGGAAATACCCCAATGATGTGAGGGAAAATTCATCTGGGTAGGTACGGTAGGACTTACTATGCCCGTACCTCTCGTACAGATAGTCGAAGGGAATACAAGACTCCATCAAATAGGTCAAGTCTGGGTGTTTTTCTTCAGTCCCATCATCTTGAGGAAACCCCTACTCTTGCGATTTTCTGGCATAAGGAAACCTAGAGTCTCCCAAGGAATACCTGCTAACCCTCCTATTTCCTCGAGCAGTGGTGTCATTTCAAGATCCCCAAATCGAAACACTGATCTACCATTGTCCCAGAATAAGGTTGAAGCCTCTATGGTTCTGTTGTCAGGCTAGATTTCCAAAAGAGAAGGTAAATTTCCCAAATATTTGCAGACGAGAGTCTGGTCACTGGAGTAAAAGTCTTCCCACCAGCTTAGCAACCTTGGATGAATGTTGGTTACCATGCCGAATCTGGGGATTTCGAGTCTCATTTTCTGCAAAACAAAGCGTTAGATCCTTACCCTGCTGGACTCGACTATTTAAACCAATAATTAGCATAATAGCATTTAGTTCTCCAAATAAATGCACAGAATATGGTGTTATCCGTTTGGGTTCCAAGGAAACCCATTGAACTTTGGACAGGGCTATCTTAAAGAGTCATTATATGGACAGCATAACTGACTCGACTAGGCTTGACAGTAATGCATGCACAGTTAAACAGAATAAGGTTTCTATGGGGTATTAGACCGGTACCCTTGAGCGGACAACTCAAGAGGGAAAGGCACAGAACCGTCGACTGCACCGCTGATCGACTGGTTTTACCGCAAATATGGCTTTGCAAAATTTAGGGATAATAATATCGGAAGAGCGCAACAACTCATTATAAGCATTGCTATGGTACTTGTTTGGCATGAGTGGAATATGATGTTGAAGATACAATTACAAAAATGAAATAAATTGCCACGTATTTTCACGTTTATAAAGATTACAATAATTACTCAAAAATTACAACAATATTCAAGGAAAGTAATAAAAGAAAGCATTAAAGAAAAAAAAAAATACAAAAGGCAAGTCAATTTCATAGTAGAAAAGATATAAAGACATTAAATAAAGGCAATAATAAATTCACAAGCAACATGAAATGGTAAAATCCTAAAGAAATTCCCAGCAGAGTCGCCATGCTGTCGACGCCCCCTTTTTCTCGCGAAATCGGGTTTACGACATCTGGGAAGACAACTCTATTCCCATTTGAGATTTGTGTTTTGGATTTGAAGAGTCGCTACCTAATGATTAAGTGCATTAGGACACTAAGGGTTTTTGAGATGGAAAACCAGAGTTCGGGTAAGGGCTAGAAATTATCTTGAGAGGAAGGTGTTAGGAACCCCTCAAGATCCACTAGTGTGGTTCCCGCCATGCTACATTGTGACTTTAAATGCAAACAACAAGCAGGCAAACAAGCATTAAAAATACAAACGGGTCTTCACATAATAGTTGCAAGAAATTAGAAACTTTAAAGAAACTGAAATTTGGTAGGAGAAACCATTTTTTAATTCTGAATAAACGAGTAAAGGAGGGAAATTCCATACAGTTGAAACAATTTTTTAAAAGCTGAAATTTGCGAAAGAAAAATAGTTGAAATAAAAGTGGACAAATAAGGGAATGGGTCCTAGGTTTATACATAATATGAATCACCCCATACAACACCCGGTAACCATTTATACACGTGGTGTTATCGCGTGGTTATCATATCCATATCTACCCTTTCCCACCCCGTCGAGGTATTAAACGCGGAACGGTCTCATTTTACCTATTGCATGCTATTACCTGCCACATCCTATCATTCCTGGAGGTACTTAGGACTACTAATCCTAAAGGGTAGGATATTAGGCTGATTGGTTTCAAAGGACAAAAATCTAAGGCGACATACAAAAACACATACTGCATGTTAGGAGGGAAAGCATGTAAACACGTAAAGGCCCATGTACACCTCCTAAAACAAAAACACATAAGTAGCATGGCTTAAACATAATTAAGGTCTCAAAAGATAGGGACCTTTTCAGCGGTTAAAACTTGGTTTTAGAAATGAAGTAGTAACAATAATAGCACGATTCTGGACAACGATTGGTAACCCAGGGATTTGTAGACATAAAAAATTAGAACTCAGTAAAAGTAAAGGTGTGTCATTTTAAAAAATCATTTTCAGCAGTGTTTTTGTTTTAAGAAAAGAAAAGCTGAGTGAACTTCAGAAGATCACAACAAGAAGGGGAACTGCAGAGTTAAAACTTAAAGAAGCTGGTTGGTTTTAGGCTAATAAAAGGACACAATTGATCAGTTCCTAATGGGCCTAAGGTTTGCGTAGGCATCATTATACGTTACCTGATTATTTATAAAGGAAAGAACATACATTTTCTTTATTCTGATTTATAAAGGTACACGTGGTAAGGTGTTTGAAAAAAAAACGTTTCAAACCACTTAGCCATATTTTATCACGGTTATTCGACTAACATGAATTAATCACTGCAACTCGAACAAGTGAGAAGTCCTATGGGCAGGATATCTAATGCACATAAGAGTTCCTAAGAACATGATTCTAAAATGCCAATGCAGTAATGTATTTGACTTGTTGTTAATCATTGCTAGTTATTAACTGAGCGTGGTTACCAGATGAGCGTAATGACAGACTGAAAATAAAGAACCTAAAGCAGCATTTCTAATGAATGAGATGCATGACCTACACAGGTTGTCTATTGCGCAAATAAAATCATATAAGCATGTTTTCTACCCATGATTTATACTAAACATGCATAACCCTCCCCCATATTCACTATTCACCCCCAATTGTTCGCTTACAAATTATTACAAACCAGTAGCATGTGAATTACAATACCAAAGAAAAGAAAAATAAAAAGCTATACTATAGGGAACCTTCAATCAGGCCCAATCTTCCATCCTCAACCCCTTCGAGTTCACAACCTTTGCCATGGTCTAGGTGCGGCAAAGCTCCCTAGGGCCCCATTGGGTCCCTGGACAATACCAGCACCTAGACATTTTAGAAGAATGAAGGACAGGTGCAGTGTGGAATACCAGCCTTGTGTGTCAAAGTTCAGTGAGTACTCCGAGGTACTCAAAGCAATGCTCACATGAAGGGGGGGCATATCCTATTTTCTAAGAATAGTGTGAAGTGCAGGAAGAAGTGTTTAAAAGAGAGTTCTAAGAAAACAAGGGGTTTGTTTTAGAAAGAAACAATAGAAACAATAACATAAGATTGCACACAATGATCATGAGGAAAGGGAAGCAAATAGATCACACAATGCTAAAAGGGATGCAGGTTTAATGGACAGGACTACATAGAATCAAGGGATTTAGGGGACTGGGAGGAAGTAGAGTTTAGGCATGCTAATGTGTAACAACAGGACATAGACATAACAAATAAAGTTAGGAGTAAACAAAGTCTGACTTAACATGTAAATCAGAAGGCATGGTCAAGCATTAGAGTAAAGAATCAATTACACGTTGAATAGGAGAAGCATAAGTAGAAGAGAATCACAAAAATAATGAACTAAAACAAAAATAAACACATTGGTGTGAGACTTGAAAAGTTAATCAGGAGATACCAGTAAAGAGCAAAAGCAGGATGCAAAGATAAAGGAGTAATACTATATTAGCCTTGGCTTTCAACCGGCTAATAATAAATAGGAGCAGAGAATATTAGTGGAGCAAGAGAGCAAGAGAGAATGCAGATTTGAAAGTATTCAGTGGTGTGTAAGTCAGAAGACGGTTGTGTGTTTATGTAAAAGTAGGGGGTAAAATAAGGTAAAAAACCCATAAATATGTTAATTGAAGAACTAGAAATCAATTAATCAAAGAATCAAGGAAGTACTCCCATTAATTAAGGGAATCAAAATCAAACGATAATATTCAGCACCATATAAGGCATGTAGGAAAAATCAGTGTACGAATAAATAAGGAGGGGATCAAGATTCAGAATTGCATATAGTAGCCAATTAAGACAAAATTCAGGAAAATTCTAATTAAGGAAAGGCTTAAAAGAATAGAGTACTATAGCAAATAAGGTAACAAAACCAATTAATTCAACTGGGCGGGTAGAATGCTAGGGTTTTAAAAGAAAGTTTTTTTTTTGAATTACCAATCAATTAAGGAAAATCAGAATCAACCGTGTGAAGTCATGATTCTGCATTTTTAACATATAAATAGAGGTGAATGAACAAAAGTTGCAAGCCAAAATTAGCTATATAGATAGAAGGGGAACAAGAGATGAACAAACACAATCACTCAGAGCTAGTGAAAACAAGTTAAGATTTAACATGACATATTCGAAGCATGGTGACCATGAAACATTAACAAGAGTCAAGGGACATCAGGCTAACACACACAATCAAATGAAGGAGCATGCTAAACACATAGAATCAGAGTAAAGAGAATCGTGCTAACACACATAATCAGACGAAGGAACATGCTAACACATAGAGACAAGGCCAAGAAAATTAGTCTAACACACATAACCAAGCCAAAGAGACATGCCAACACCCATAATCAAACAAGTAAACATTTTAGAAATTGGGGTTTTTTAGCAGAGTCAAATTAAAAGCAGTGAGAGCATAGAAACATGTCAGAATAAACAAAGAAAAGATTTAATCATAAAGAAAATCAGTTTAAGCATGCATAAAAGAAATCTAAGAACCCTAATTTTCAAAGAAAGTAAAAGGTGGTTCAAAGTAAAAAATCTTTCAGAATAAACTCAAAAATAAGCAGAACATAGAGGAAAACATGAAAATATCATGAGAATAGCACTGTTTTGAGAGATTCAGGAGAGAGTTAGGGTTTCAAAAAGGAAAACCCTAATAAAAGTTGTGAGAACCTGTCGAAACTTCATAGATCGTGACGTATAGGGTGTGATTTCACCTGAAATCACATCGGAGAACCCACAAGTAATAGAACCAGGAGCCTTAGTGAAAGGGAGGTAGCTGGAGATGGCCAGAAACAAACCAAACGGAAGTTTTTAGGGACTGATTCACATGGTGGGGGTTTTGGGATCTCAAAAATAGAGAGAACCAGCGATCTAGGGTCTCATGGTGGTTGATTGTCGAATGGGGTGAGATTGGAGGTGGCCGGGGAGGCGGTGGAGTTCATCGGAGAAGAGTGAACCAGAAGGTTCTGGAGAGAAGGGAGAGGGAGAGGGAGAGACAATATAGAGAGAGAGAGAGAGACGGTCTCAAAGAAATAAGGGGTTT
>MU725499.1:374529-390815 GCA_026770625.1 Nicotiana glauca
TTGATCAAATGCTCAGATTAAAAAAATGATTGGACCGGGTTATTTTGGGGATTGGGATGGGTTGGTTTAAATAGGATATTAAGCCATTTAAAAATCTAATAGGGGGTGTGGCCAATTTGGCTATAATTGAAATACTGAGGGTTGTTTGTTAAATAGCCAATTTTTCCCTTTTATTATTTTAAAAAATAGTAAAAAATGATTTAAAAATAAATTAAATTTACAGAACTAATTAATAACATATAAATATTAATGTAAAAAATACTAAAAGTGATTTTATGATTATGAAATGGTGTTAATTGTAAATAGGTTATAATTGCAATTATATGCAATTTAGCTTAAAAATACCAAAGAAATGTACAAAAAATACGCAAAAATTACCTTAATTATATATTAGTGTAAATATCAGAATGAAATAAATTATTCACCAAAAATGCTAGTTTGAAAATAATTATTGAATTTTGTAGTGTAAAAATAGACAATAAATTAATTTAAAAATCTTTAAAAATAAAGGGAAAATACCAAAACTTTTGGGCATGCTTATATATGTATGTATATGCTATTTCGAGAATATTTTGAGTATAAAAATATGTAGGAAAAAATTGGGTATCAGAACTATTTTGATATAGTACTTGAACTCGGTCCTGTTGATTATACTGTTTTACAAATTCAGCCGCTTTAATTGAATTTTGAGACTTAAATGATATTTTCACTGTTGTTTGGGCTGAGCACTACTATTTTATTGATGCCTGAGGGACTTATGATATTTTCTGGACTGAGTGAGGCCGAGGCCCATATGTGAGGATATGCTGAGTGATATGAGGCCGAGGGCCTGAGATACATTTATATGCCACGAGGTGGCTTGAGTGACGCGAGAAGGCTTTCAGGCATTGTGAGTGATGTGAGGAGGCTTTTAGGCTTTGTGAGTGATGTGAGGAGGCTATCAGGCCTTGTGAGTGATGTGAGGAGGTTTTCAGTCTTTATGAGTGATGTGAGAAGGCTTTCAGGCCTTATGTTGATATAGCGCTTGGGCCGTAAGGGGCCCTTCCAGAGTCTGCACACCCATAGTGAGCGTAGGTACCTATATGATCTGAGAGTGAGCTCGAGGGGCTGATGCTATGCTGAGTGATTGATATTGAGCCCAAGGTGCTTGTACTGTTTTGAGATATTGCCCGAGGGGCGAACTTTTATGCGCTCATCTTGCATATTTACTTGCCTTTTTACCTGTTATACTGTGATATTTGTGCCCAAGGGGCGGATTTTCTATGCTTATTAGCACTAACTGTTTTAAAATCATTTCGTAAATGTTGAAAAGATCATTTTTAAAAGAGATTTAAACTGAGCCAAGATATTTCCAAAGGTTTCACAGCTCCACTGTTTTCTCAAAGGATTGTACCCTGCTTCTATACATCATGATGGTTTGCCTTACGTGATTTCTTACTGTTCAGTTGTTATTTACCTTTATTACTCACTGAGTTGGAGTACTCTGTTTACTCCCTGTGCCTCGTGTGCAGATGCATGTATCTATTCACCCGGTAACGGGTTTTGGCCGATCAGAGGTAGAGTTACATGAGTTAAGGAGGTGACTGTCAGCGATCGCAGCACTATGTTTCTCTCTTTTGTTCATTATTCCGGTTTTGTATATTTTGACCTTGTAGTGGACTTACATTCTGATAGATGCTCGTGATTTGTGACACCCCGATTAGGGCTATGTTGGGTTGTATTACTGCTAATTAATATTATTAAGTCATATGTAAGCTATTTATTTATGTTTAACTATTTTTGAAAAGATGAGTTGGGTTAGTTGACTGGACTCGTCTTTACGAGAGGCACCATTATGACCAATGTGGGGTTTGGGTCATGACAAGTAGAACAAGGGCCTAAGAACTCATACCTGAGGCGTGAAGATAAAGGCTTTAACTCCAATGTGGGAGGCTCCTCGATTGAAGGCTTTGTTGGTGGAGTTTTTCGATTCTCAAGGTCCAAGGAAAGTATCCAGGGCTCATATGTATACGAACCCATTCCTTGAAAAGCATTGACATATTCCACCAAACTGTCATCCTCAATTACATCTTGGTTCCACAACACAGCTTCCAAAGGGTCTTCCACATTAATCACAACACTTGTATCTTCAATAATCACCTCGATCAAAAGATCCACAAATGAACATATTTCGTTGCTATTAGGCTGCTTTATTGACTTGCAAACAAGGAACACAACTTTTTTATCACCCACCCGGAAGGTGAGCTCCTCTGCTTCCATATCCACTAAAGCCTTCCTTGTAACTAGGAAAAGTCTCTCCAATATTATTGGAACCTCATAGTCAACCTCGTAGTCAAGTATCACAAAATCTGGGGGAAGTATGAACTTGTCGACCCGAACTAGCACATCATCTATTATCCCTAACAGCCTCTTTATTTTCCTATCCGCCATTTGACACCTCATGGATGCGGGCCTTGGTTTCCCAATACCCAATGTCTTGAACACAAAATATGGCATCAAGTTAATTCTTTCCCCCAAGTCGCACAAAGCTTTGGCGAAATTGGCACTACAAATAGTGCACGTGATTGTAAAGGAATCGGGGTCTTCTAACCTTGACGCCATGGAATGCATAATAGCACTCACTTGGTGAATCATATTGATTGTTTAACAATTAATTGACCTCTTCTTTGTTACCAAATCCTTTATTAACTTGTCATATCCCGGCATTTGTTCTAGAGCTTCCACCAAAGGCACAATTGTGGACAAACTTTTCATCATATCAATAAGTTTCTTAAACTAGTTCTCATTGTTTTGTTTTTCTAGTCTTTGAGGATATGGTGGACGAGGCCTTGTCAAGGGAGCCTTGGCTTTGGGCACTACTATTTTCGGTATGTCTATCACGTGTTCCCTAGACGGGTTCACATAATTTTTGTCTCCTCCACGTTGTCATCAATTTCTATCCTCACTTCTTCATTCACATTCTCATTACTCACTTGCACATCATTGCTTGGCTCATCATTATCTTGCACCAACACATCATCACTCACAACCTTTCTTATATTAAAGGCACTAGCAACTCCACCTCTACCATTTCTTGTAGTCACTGCCATATCATGGTCCGTATTGTTCCCTCCTTTGGGTTCACCACCGTGTCACTAAGAAGTGCCCCCTTAGGTCAAGATTCAAAGCTTGAGAATTTGTCCAAGTTGGACCTCTAAGTTGCGGATAGAAGTATTATGGGATGCCAATTGGGCATCGGAGTCGGCGTTTTTCTTCATCATTTGCTCAAACATTGTCTCAATTCATTCCATCTCATTGTTGGACGAGCTAGGACCTTGTGATGGATATGGAGGCGGGTTGTTAGGTTGTTGATACATTGGAGGCCATTGAAATCCCGGCCCCCGATTCCCCTAATTATTATTATTCCAACCCCCTTGGTTGTTATTGCCTCCCCAATTGCTATTGTTATTGTCACCAGAGCTTGGTTTCCTTGGTTGCCCCAATTTTGATTGTTGTTCCCCCAGATGCTTTGGTTGTTGTTGTTGCCACTATTACAATTTCCCTATTGATTTTGATTACGCCAATTTCTTTGGGATCTCCACTGTTGTTGATTCAGAGCATTGCCCCATTGTCCTTGATAGTTGTTCACATATTGAACCTCTTCACTTTGATCATTATACACATCATCTTGATTGTAACCACTACCACTTTGCTCAAATTGATCCAGATTTTCTTGAACTTATTGACCTCTTTGCCTCCTCTTCTATGGTATTCACTTATTTTGGCCCTTGAACTTATTGCAATTTAGCTTTAGCCAATTGGTTCATGCTCGTAGTTAACTCGACTATTGCTTGGCCATGGTTATGGAGCTCTTTGTGTAGGTAAATGACATTGGTATCACCTTGTGGCACATTGGCTCAACTTTTCTATGCCGAGGAAGTATCCTCCATCTCATCAAGTATGTCACACGCCTAAGCATAAGGCGTGTTCATGAAGTTTCCCCCAACAAATTGGTTAACTACATACTAGTTGGTAGTGTTGATGCCATGGTAGAATGTTTGCTGGATCATGGCTTCGGTCAAGTGATTGTTCGGACATTCTTTAACAATAATCTGATACCTTTTTCAAATCTCATGAAGCGGTTCATTTGGCTCTCATTTAAATGCGAGTATCTCATCTCTTAGCATCGCCATATGTCCCGGAGATAAGAACTTTGCTATGAACTTCTCGTCCAACTTATCCCAAGTGGTGATGGAATGGTTGGGCAACCTTTCAAGCCAATCCAAAGCCTTCCCCCTTAGAGAAAATAGGAAAAGCCTTAATCTCAACGCATCCTCAGAAATGTTCGTTTGTTTTCTGCCCCAACATGTATCAACAAAACCTTTGAGATGGTTGTAGGCGTTTTGGTGTGGAGCTCCGATGTAGAAACCCTTATGTTCCAAGAGTATAAACATGATATTGGTTATTTGAAAGTTGCTCAACTTAATCCATGGTGGGACTATTGCACTTTCAAAGCCTTTATTGGGTAACATCCGGCTTGCTGCCCTTGCTAGAGGTGGGGAAGGGTTTGGAATATTATCATGAGGCGGTCGGCCTCTCCTTTGTGCTTGAGGTTTGGATTGGTATTCATGTAATTCAAGTGATTTTAGCTCAAGTCTGGTATTACTATCTCTAGGTTTAACCCTTTGATTGGGGCTATCAATTTCTTGAGTTCACCTCATTTCCTTGTTAGCCTAGTTTTCAGAATTAGTCCCTCTTTCTCAAGTAGAGACTAAGTCATAAAAGCATAAATCAGTGTTTGCAACTACTAATTTAATAGTTCTAGGAAGAACTAGGCTAAAAATCACTAACCCATACACATTCAAGACCCATCAAATACCCACACTAGGGTTGGGTCACAAGCCTAGCTATGAGTTTAGATACTCATGAAAATAGTAGAAATCAAAGATAAAGAGAAGATAAAATTCATAATGCTAAATTAAAAGATGAAAATCTAAAGTTATAAGGTTAATCTTGTATAAAATTGCCCATATAGGAATACCTAGCCGTGTCACGTGCTCAGAAAAATATAACATGACCTAAAAATGTGAAAAAGATCTATTTATACTATGCTGGAATTTTCGAACAAAAATGCCCCTGTGGAGTTTTCGCGATCGCAGCTGCCAAAAATTGATCCGTTCCAAACCTGCACTACTATTGAGTAGCAAGGATGGTCGATGCAGTTTTACCCAACAAAGGTCGGGATCAAATTCACAAAGAGTTAATTAGTTTAGAGTTAGGTTTATGTCTGAGTCTAGATGCGGGTTTTGCTCTTAATTGCACTTCCACAAATGGTTGTTTTGTTTTCTACTTATACTTCTATTCTATAGCATGAAATAGTTAAAACTAATTACAATACTTTGGTTAGTTGTTTTCAAAGATTTAAAGGGACTAGGGTAGTGACTTCTGCCTAGGTGGATGTCTAACGGGTAGCAAGAATCTAGAACAATCATGTGATAAATTGGGGTCGTAATATAGCTATCACACTCGGGTTCTCACTCTATAGCTCTCGTTAGTTTGAGTTATTTTGCCCAATTTGGCTTTGTCTAGTCCAAATGGGTCTTCCTGCAGTTGAAGTGATTTTAGCTCAAGTCGGGTATTACTATCTCTAGATTTAACCCTTTAATTGGGGCTATCAATTTCTTGAGTTCACCCCAATTCCTTATTAACCTAGTTTTTCTAGACTTAGGCCCTCTTTCTCAAGTAGAGACTAAGTCATAAAGTCATAAATTAGTGTTTGCAACCACTAATTAAATAGTTCTAGCAAGAACTAGGCTAAAATAACTAACCCATACACATTCAAGCCCCAAAAATTCAAGACCTATCAAAAACCCCTACTAGGGTTGGGTCACAACCCTAACTATGGGTTTAGATACTCATGAAAATAGCAGAAATCAAAGATAAAGAGAAGATAAAATCCATAATGCTAAATTAAAAGATGAAAATCTAAAGTAATAAGGTAAGTCTTGTATAAAATTGCCCAAATAGGAATACCTAGCCGTCTCATGTGCTCAGCAAAAATATAACATGACCTAAAAATGTGAAAAATATCTATTTATCCTAGGTTGGAATTTCCGGACAAATATGCCCCTGCAGAGATTTCGCGGCCGCTGCCGCCAAAAATTGATCGGTTCCAAACATGCACTACTATTGAGTAGCAAGGATGGTCGATGCAGTTTTACCCAACAAATGTTGGGATCAAATCCAGAGAGTTAATTAGATTGGAGTTAGGTTATGTTCAAGTATAGATGCGGGTTTTGCTCTTAATTGCACTTCCACAAGGTTGGTTTGTTTTCTACTTCTACTTCTATTCTATAGCATGCAATAGTTAAAACTAAGTACAATATTTTTGTTGGTTGTTTTCAAATATTTCAAGGGATAGGGTAGTGACTTCCGCCTAGGTGGATGTCTAACGGGTAACAAGAATCTAGGACAATCATGTGATTAATTGGGGTCGTAATATAGCTATCACACTCGGGTACTCACTTTATACCTCTCCGTAGTTTGAGTGATTTTGCCCAATCTGGCTTTCTCAAGTCCAAATGGGTATTCATGCAATTCAAGTGATATTATCTCAAGTCGAGTATTACTATCTTTAGGTTTAACCCTTTAATTGGGGCTATCAATTTCCTGAGTTCACCCTAATTCCTTATTAGCCTAGTTTTTCTAGACTTAGTCCCTCTTTCTCAAGTAGAGACTAAGTCATAAAGGCATAAATTAGTGTTTGCAACCACTAATTCAATAGTTCTAGGAAGAACTAGGCTAAAATCATTATCCCATACACATTCAATCCCTAAAATTCAAGACCCATCAAATACCCACAGGTGGGTTAGGTCATAACTCTAGCTATGAGTTTAGATACTCATGAAAATAGCAGAAATCAAAGATAAAGAGAAGATAAAATCCCTAATGCTAAATTAAAAGATGAAAATCTAAGGTTATAATGTAAATTGTACAAAATTTCCCAAATAGGAAAACCTAGCCGTCTCACGTTCTCAGCAACTACATAACATGACCTAAAAATGTAAAAAAGATCTATTTATACTAGGCTAAAATTTTCGGACAAAAATGCCCCTGCAGAGGTTTTGCGATCGCGTAATTCTGACCGCGGCCGCGCTCTTGCTTAATTGGCCGCGTAATATTGAGCGCGGTCCATGTTTATTTACATCTGAGACTGGGTTGGAACTTGTTTCATGGAGCGCGTAATTTTCACCGCATCTGTGTTAGATCCTTCTGTGGTCGCGTAATTTTGATGTTGCCCGCGTTTAACATTTTTGCCTATTTAGTGAGCTCTATAAATCTTAGCAAACGTAGTCCGCAAAATTCCCATCGTGGCCACACCAGTAATTTAGTAGCCGCGTCTTTCTGTCGCTGTCCACGCCCATGCCTGTGCCCAAAAACCACTTCTCTGCTTCTTCCTTTCACGGTCCGCATATTCATGACCACGTCTGCGTGACACTTTTGCAGCCGAACTTTTCTGTCGCACGTCTTCTATAGCTCTTGGCCTTGTCTTGGTCTTTGTTCATGTTTTGACTCCTTTATGAGTTGATCATGGCCACTTTGGCTCATTGTGAACAATTATTCCAAGTAAGCATATTATGTTAGTTTTTGGGAATACCTTTATGCATTTTAAGCCCAAAACGCAAGTAAAAAGAGAGAAAATAATGGTTAAAATCCCCACATATCAATCACCTATAGTGACTTAGTGGTGAGCTGCTTGCATTACTACGATCTACAATACCGGATTCTCCCTATACCTTGTTTATTATTTTTATCTATCACTTTCAGACGGTATTTGCAGTAGTTTTGCACATTCTCTAGATTGTTCATGTACTCGTGGCGCCGGATTTTGGGGACTTTTAGCATTCATGTACTGTGGTACTTATCATTTCTATCACTATAGTGTATGTACTTATTATGCTAGTATTTTGTTAAGAAGGGAGCAGTTACGGTTGCATGAGATCTTACTTGTTTTGTTCTCTTAAAAAGGGAAACTTTTGTTCTAAATATTAAAAGGGGGTAAATAAATAGTAGTTTCACTTGTGGGCTTGCCTAACGGCTGCGTTAGGTGTCATCGCGACCTATTATGGGTTTTGGATAGTGATAGCTTGGTATCAGAGCTTTAGGTTTACATAAGTCTCACGAGTAGTGAGCAGGTCTAGTAGAGTCTTGCAGATCGGTGCGGAGACGTCCGTACTTATTTTTTATGGGGTGTTAGGAAACTTCTCTTTCTTCATCTCCTATCGTGCAGTTGATATTTTGCTAAGTATATTTCTATTGATCTCTTACAATTGGTGAGAACATGCACGGAGGATGTACCAGGTTGTAGAGGGGATTCTCCCCCCCACCCTATCGTTAAAGGCTGAGGCAGAGGCCGGGAGAGAGCTTCAGCTCCATTCGGAGAACGGGGGCATCCCAGAGTTTCTCTCGTTGTACTGTTGCTCCCAAACACACATGCAAGTATATGTGGCCGTTAAGTAATATAATGATAAGTTGAGTGTCAAATCCACAGAGAATTGTATCAACTACTCACTAAATCACTTAAATTGTTATTCAATCCAACTAAAATGAAAGTTCACTAATATGATTATATTATACTACGATTCTAAATAATAACGAATTATCAAGTAACGATTTGATTGTTGTGTATTCAGTAGAGACAAGTATTCCAGGTTTGTGATCAATTCACCACTCGTATTGTGTTCTAATTAACTCTCCCTTTCATATAATTCACTCATGGTTGTTGTTTAATCGATAAATGCTCTCATAGCCTTCTCTCAAAGTACTACTCGCCTATTCAAAATAGATTAACGCCTATATTCCTATGAAATCAATCTATTAAGAACGCATTAGGATTACGATATTTAATTAAGCACAGTGACTAGGTATATTCCTGTCCTAACCATAAATCCGCCCCTAAGGGTTAAGATCATGCTCTCTTCAATTCTTATCTAATCTAAACACGACTTTCCCAAGCATAGTTTAGATAGTAAATAGAACCTAACTGCCGGCCAGACAATTAATAAATTAATCACAGAATTGAAGAAACAACCATATATTAGTGAATTATAATCGAGGTTAAGTCAACGTTAAACAACAACATTCATGGCTAAATCAGAACCCCAAAACAATGGGTGTTTAGCCACTCATGATGTAATCAAACAATTGCATAAGTGTCGAATCAATTGAAAATACTAAAAAAAGATAAAGAAAACTGAGAATTCTCTGCCTCGTCTCGATCACGTGTGTTTTTTCTTTCCAAAGTGGCGTCTCCCCAATCAGAAATAGGTTTAGTCTTGCTTTTATACGTGTTGGGTAGGTCTAGGCCCGAAATAACCTTGTCTCGGGCGAAATTGGAGAAAATTCACGTCATTGGTGCCATGGCTAGCGCTAGGCACCGTCCATGGTGCTCCAATATTTTTAGCTACTGTTTTTGCTACCACAGGTAGGGCTGGGTGCCACCTGTGGCGCCCAAATTCGCAAGTTTCCCTGTTTCGTTCATATTGGCTCAAATCTTGCGCGTTTCACCCCCCCAATTGCTCCCGAATCATTCCTACACATACAAACACTTCAAATTAATATAAATCATAGCATTTAACATTCCAAATTCATGAAACAAAAGTAAAATATGAGGCGATATACATATAAATATATATGCTTTAAGCTAAACATCAACACCCCACACTTAGACTCTTGCTCGTCCTCGAGCAATGGGACTATCTAATAAACCCCCCAACAACGTACAACTATCAATTATAGAGGAGCACTTTAACTTTTAACCATACACTATACCCTTGATTATGATCAATACCGGCACACAAGCATGAATACACAAAAATTCACATTCTTCTCGTTTTAGCATGCCAAGTATAACCCTTCAATTCAATCAATTCCAGCAGCCTAATTGTTACCACCCAACCTCAAAAGTCGATTTGTAACCACTAAGCACCCTTAATTCATGCACTTAACCAACAAGAAAGTTTACAACATTTCCAATCATTAATGAGATCATGTGCCCTCACCAACAAATAAAATAGTGAATATAGATAGTCCACACATTCAAATATACTTTTGAATATATATTAAGGACATCACACAATTGAACAAAATTTTCTCACTCTCACAAAGAGTTCATATGCATCCCGTGGTCGTACCATAAGCTTGCCCGTAGTGTAGATCTCCACTAATTTAAGCTAGCCAAATCTAGGATTAATTAGGACTTTTAAGGTTGTAATGTAGGCTAAGGGATGGGTATGGTACATTTAGAAATAGTGACTAATCCTCCTAATTACTTTAATACACTACCTTCACAATTCAAGCACATCTTCTTCTCAAACAATTCACTTGCCACAAACCATATACAACATAGCCTTTTTTCAATTAAGCACTTCTATACTCCTACTAGCACAATCGATAAGAATTGGAGGTGTGTTTTTTTCTACATTATTTGAACTATCATATATTTTTTTTCTCTTTTCTTGCAATTTTTCTTTTCCTTTCTTTCTTTTTTTTTCTTTTCTTCACACACTCCATACACTAAAGTTCATCGGCTAGTGACTTTTGATTTCAACTTTAGTGCACCAATGGGCCCTTCCATGGTTTCACTCAAAAGATACTCCCCAATCTCTAACCTTACTTCTTTTAGCAACTAAGTGCCTTAGGATTAAAGGTTCAATCAATATCAAATTAAGAACAAAATAGGGGTATGGCTTGTAATGTGGTTGCCAAAGAAAAGGTCTATAGGATCAAAGGGGCTAGCAACGTAATATTTTATTTTTTTGTGACAAGCACATCCATGATCAAGCAAGAAAATGCCTATGTCATCTCCTAGATTAGCACAACTTACAATTTTGTTTCAATTAACACACAGGGCAAGTTCTAAACTACACAGGATAGCACAGAAAATCATAAATCCTCACACACACATTGCACATGACTCAATCAAGACGGTTCTATTCAAATAATTAGTCAAGCAAGCACACATAATTGAGAAATTTAAGCAATATTGTACTATGTGGCATACGAGTCAAACAACTGAATAAGGGCGTCACAAAATAGGCTATTTACTTTACTTAAGCTTCACAATTCAAACCAAATACATGAAAAAATAAAATGTATATCATAGCCTAATGTGTCAGCATCAACCATGTCAATGAATATCTCAGAGTGACTCAGTTTCTTCCAAAACTACTCCTAAAGAAAATAAATAAAGTAACCGGTTCGAGCTACACTCTTGGAAAAGAACCGGCGCCCAAAGAAAAACCAAGGGATACTACCTAACTATCCTAAAAAAATCTTTTTGGTGTTCCATCGTCGGGAAAAATTTGAACTTTTTCTAATTCTAATTTTTTTCAATTTTCGTTTTATTTTATTTTTTAACATAGACTATGTCTACTACGAGTTCTAAAAGAAAAACTAAATAAAAAAATAGTTTTATACAATTACACTTCAGAAAGTAGTTTTCCCACCTCACACTTATATTATGAATAGTCCTCGATGCATGATCATAGAGAAATATATTAAAACAAGGGTGATAAATACTCCCTGAGACCCTCTCTGTCCTAGCTCGGACATGATCCTCAATATTAAGGGTCGAGACGACCCCGCACTTGAGCTCAAACATGTTCCTCAACTTCAACTTTGGGTACTCAGACCTCCCTTACTCTGCAAAATAAAAACAACAATTGACACTAAAAAAATAATCAATAAATAAAATATATATAGGTTGGGTTGCCTCCCAACAAGCGCCTCATTTATAGTCGTGGCACGACTCTGCTACTCTACTCAGGCTGGGCGCTTTCTCTTCTTCTTTCTCCCATGAAGTATAGCCTTTTTGCACGCTCTCGGAAGGTCTTCTCTTTCATCTCTGGCTCTTTTCTTAATCATCTTTACATGCTCAGCTGGAAACACCACCTCCTCTAACTCAGTTGTCCCATACGGATCACTATAATTCACATACTGACTCTGCTCTATTCCCTTCAATTCGACTATAGTGATCATGCACAAGTCCTCATAATGCTTAGGGAGCTCAAGTGCCTTGTACACATTAAAAGTGACCTCCTCATCGTGAACTCTCATTTTTAACTTCCATGCCCTCACATCAACAATTGCTCCACCAGTAGCTAAGAATGATCGCCCCAAAATAATGGGCACTTCCTCATCTGCCTCATAATCAACAACAATAAAATCAACAGGAAGAATAAACTTTCCCACTCGAACTAACACATTCTCAGTAATTCCTTCTAGCATGACTAGTGACCTATATGCTAATTGTAAAGTGATTGTAGTAGGTCGAAGAACCCTCAATCCGAGTTACTCGAACAAAGAGGATGGAATCAAATTTATACTAGCCCCTATATAACACATGGCTCTACCAACTTCTTGTTTTCGAAGAGACAAAGAAATTGTGAAACTCCCAGGATCCTTCAACTTAGGAGGAAGTTTACCCTGAACTCTAGCACTGCACTCTTCGGTAAGTGCAACTGTTTTTAACTCTGCATGTCTTCGTTTGTTTGCCACAATATCTCTGACATACCTTGCATACTTAGGCACTTCCTGCAAAATTTCCACCAAAGAAAAATTCACACTCACGTGGCTCAAAATATCTTGGAATTTCTTATACTTATAATCATCTTTTTGCTTCTGCAGTCTTTGTGGAAACAGAGGCGGTGTCCTAGTCTCAATTACTGGCTTGAATGCTTTATCATCTTTCTCATTCCCCTCAAATGGTTTGGGAACTAATTCTCCTTCGGGATGAGCTATATTCTTCTTTTTCTTTGGAACTTCTTCTAATGCTCTTCCATTTCTCAAGGTAACTACATTGACTTGAGCTTTAGGATTGGGCTCAGTATCACTAGGAAGAGCCCGTACTGGTCAATTATTTTGGGCTCTAGCAAGTTGGCCCACGTGGGGCTCCAAATTTCTCAGTGCTGCGGCTTGATCCTGCTGATCAACCATTATTTTTTGATTAAAATTTTGTTGATCTACTATTAATTTCTGATTGGAAGTTTGTTGATCTGCTATTAATTTCTGATGAGGGCTTGCTGGTCATCCATAAATTTCTTCATCATCTTCTCAAGGCTAGCTTGTTGTTCAGCCTGAGGTGGTCTAGATTGTTGTTGAGGTGTTTGAGGCCAGTATTGATTCTGATTGATTTCCACCCCAAGAGAAGTTTAGGTGATTCCTCCTGTTAGGATTATAGGTGTCCCCATACTGATTTGTTTGGTCTCGATTTGCATTACCCACAAAATATACAAACTCTGGATTTGCTGGGCATAGATTGCTCATGTGACCCTCTCCACATACTTCACAAAATATTTGAACTTGTTGCACTGGCTGGGATTGTTGCTTGTTAATGATTATGGTCATCTGATTGATTTGGTTGGTCAGCGTAGAGACCTGTGCTGACAATGCTGAGACAACATCTAATTCAAGAACCCCTGGTGATTTTCTGTACCATGTTCCTACCCATCTCTCCTTGCCAATCTGGATTGATTTTGGAGAATTTGTTCAATAATGCATAAATTTCATCAAAGCTTTTCTCTAATACTTGACCTCCAGCTGCAGCATCTACTATAATTTTTGTTTGGGGATGGAGCCCTTCTATGAAAGTGTGAAGTAACACTTCATTCGTCTGGTTGTGATGAGGATAGTCTCTGAGTAGCCCCTTGAACCTTTCCCAAGCTATGTATAAAGATTCTTCGGGTTTCTGTTTGAAGGCAACTATCTCACTTCTGATCTTTGCAGTTTTGCCTGAAGGGAAGAACCTTGCCAGAAATTTTCTTGCCAAATCATTCCATTATGTAATGGAATTAGCTGGTTCTGCCTGTAACCATCTCTTAGCTTTGCCCAACAGAGAGAATGGAAAAATTGTGAGGCTCACATAATCTGGAGTGACCCCGTTAGTGATATAAGTATCACTAATCTCCAAGAAGTTCATAATATGTTGTTGTGGATCCTCGCGTGGAAGACCCATAAACTGCCTATTTGCATGAAGTAGCTGGATCATGATCTATTTAAGCTCGAAGTACCTAGTGATTTTGGGCTTCACTATGCTGGAGGTAACATTAGCAATACTGGGGATTGCTACCTCCCGAACAACCATATGTTGTTCCTCTGTCATGTTCACAGGAAATTGAATGAGTGCTTGAATATTGTTTGTATCCCTTGCTTCCCTCAACCTACTGTGAAATGTTTTCTCAGGTTGGGGGTCAAAGCCGTTGAGTCTATCCTGGCTTCTAACCCTACGCATTCAATCAAAGTTTCTAAGATTAGTGCAAAAATCGAGTAACGTTAGACTAGACGAAATAAAAAGTTAAAGAAAAAGCTAGAAAATAGTTTATATTCAAGTCCCCGGCAACAATGCGAAAAACTTGTTGCTCCCAAACTCATACGCAAGTATATGTGGTCGAGAAGTAATATAATGATAAGTTGAGTGTGGAACCCACAGAGACTTGTATAAACTACCCACTAAATCAATAAAATTGTTATTCAATCCAGCTAGAATCAAAGTCCACTAATATGATTATATTATACTACGATTCTAAATAATAACTAAATTATCAAGTAACGATTTGATTGTTGTGTATTCAGTAGAGACAAGTATTCCAGGGTTGTCATCAATTCTCCATTCGTATTGTGTTCTAGTTAACTCTCCATTTCATATAGTTCACTCATGGTTGCTAATTAATCGATAAATACTCTCATAGCCTTCTCCCGAAGTACTACTCGCCTATTTAAAATAGATTAACATCTATATTCCTATGAAATCAATCTATTAACAATGCATTAAGATTATGATATTTAATTAAGGATGGTGACTAGGTATATTCCTATCCTAACCACAAATCCGCCCCCGAGAGTTAAGATCATGCTCTCTTCAATTCTTCTCTAATCTAAACACGATTTGCCCAAGCATAGCATAGATAGTTAATAGAACCTAACTGCCAGCCAGACAATTAAGCAATTAATCATAGAATTGAATAAACAACCATATATTAGTGAATTATAATCAAGGTTAAGTCAAAGTTAAACGACAATATTCATGGCTAAATCAGAACCCCAGAATAATGGGTGTTTAGCCACTCATGATGTAATCAAACAATTGCACAAGTGTTGAATCAATTGAAAATACTAGAAAAAGACGAAGAAAACTGAGCATTCTCTGCCTCCTCATGATCCCGTGTGTGTTTTTCCTCCAAAGTGGCATCTCCCCCATAAAAAATAGGTTTAGTCTTGCTTTTATACGTGTTGGGTAGGTCTAGGGCCAGAATAACCTTGTCCCGTGCAAAATTGGAGAAAATTCACGTCACTGGTGCCCTGGGTAGCGCTAGGCGCCCTCCACAGCTCTCTAATATTTTTAGCTACTATTTTTGGCACCACAGGTGGGGCTGGGCGCCACCTGTGGCACCCAAATTTGCAAGTTTCCCGGTTTTGTTCGTTTTGGCTCAAATCTTGCGCGTTTCTCCCCCTAATTGCTCTGGAATCATTCCTACACATAAAAACACTTCAAATTAATATAAATCATAGCATTTAACATCCCAAATTCACAAAAAAAAAGTAAAATATGAGCCGATATACATCGAATATATATGCTTTAAGCTAAACATCATGTACCACTATTGGATACAGTGGAAGATCTTGTTGTTGAGGAGCATGATGAGGCGCCTGCAGCTATGCCAGCCCAGGAGATTTCATGACTATGTCGGGATTCCAGGTGTTCATGGTCTGTATGCTATGGTTCATGGACTCTATGACGTAAGCTGGTTTATTTCACATCTAAGGCGGGAGGGGGAGCAGTTACCCCTACCGGTTAGGCTCAAGGGCATGCTACTATTGTTTATCAAACCCCAGGTGACCTACCTTTGGGAGGAGCCTAGCTAGTTATAGCAGTTGTGCTAGAGGATGTACCAGTGATGACTGTTCATCAGTAGAAGCAGTTGGACAGATGGACTAGACTTCGCCCCTAACTTTGGGGGTGAATGGTCAGAGGAACACTAGGATGTCGTTGGCCGGTGCTAGGATAGGCTCTGGAACATGGGGATATTGGAGTCTAACAGGGTGGAGTTCACTGATCGTCGTGGACTCAACCCTTAGAACGAGTGGGCGCTAACAACTTTTACCCGATAGTGGTTTTCAGGGTCAATTTCCTCAGGGAGCTAGTTACGGGAGTCAAGTATTTGTGAAGACTAAGAAAGTGTTTTAGCTTCTAATTTGACTTCTAACATTTTTGATTTTCTTTGTTTATCAACTAAATATATTAACTACAA
>MU725501.1:23402-45103 GCA_026770625.1 Nicotiana glauca
AGAAACTTCAGCTCTAGAGCTGAAGTTTTTATTTTATAACTGGCAAACTTCAGCTCTAGAGCTGAAGTTTTCCGGTTACAAAGACAAAAACTTCAGCTCTAGAGCTGAAGTTTCCCAGTTACTAAACAAAAGCCTATAAAATAAAACTTCAGCTCTCGCGAGTTACAAAACAAAAACTTCAGCTCTAAAGCTGAACTTCAGGCCCGGCTGCTAAAATGCTGAAGTTTTGTGCGATTGCCTTTGCTACTTTAGCCCCGTGTGCTGAAGTTATGCGAAAAAACGGGTACGCTTGCAATTTTTTTTGCAAAGCGGGCATAAGTTAAAATGTGGCATAAAAAACGGGTATAGATGCAATTGCCCCGTGCCTTAGCCCCAAAATTTGGGGGCCTCATTTTTAAAATATAATAAATTTATATGTATTTAAAAAATAATATTTAGTATTTTTAGTACAAAGGTAGAGTTTTCCTATAACCGTTGCCTTAAAGATTTTTTTTTTTCAAAATTATAATTGATAAAATCTTATCTAGAATCAATAATGTGTCAAAAAAATAAATGGATTGATAATATTATCAATTAAAAAGAAATTATTGATAATTTTACATCTCAAATAACTAGAAAAATAAAATTACAAAAAAAATAAACTTGACTTCACACCGTAACAAAAATGGTCGATGTTTTTAAATTTTACCTGATCTAACCCTTATTGTACATATTTAGGAAGCACTAAAATTCAAATTTTGTGTTTTTACAACATTAAGTTAAATTTGTGTTCTCACAACTATTGCTTTCACTCTCTCTTCTTCTCACATCTTCTACATATGCTTCAAGGGGCCATCTGTCATTACTGCTTCTCCCCCTATGTCACCTGGTTGCAAGGTAAAAAAATTGAAGAGTAGAAATCTACCATTGAAGGCCATTCAAAGCTTTGCTTTCGAAAATAAGAGTTTTTAAGTCTGTTAGTTATTTGGATTTGATGTTGTTCCAATTGATTGAAAATATCAAAATGAGTTCAAAATTTAAATTTGAAGTGATTTTGAATAGATTAGAGCAAGATTTGAGTTAAATTTCAGAAAAACATAAGGAAAAAGACGAAGTCAGTTTTTGTATAATTGTGTATAATCTTGTATAATAGTGTATATGAGTGTATAAGCACATCTTATACACTACTATATACTTTTATACACCTTTATACAAGCGTATGTAGACGAACTTCTTTCATGATTTTAAGTTATAATTCTTCTTCAAAACTGTCCAAATCTCCATTAAATGACTTCAAATTTTATATCCAAACCTCCTTATACTATTTCTAACAAGTCTAAATAACATCCACTCCAAATTTCTCACAAAATCAAATTAGAAATTTAAACTAACATGTTTAAATTTGTTAAAAATTTAACTTTCACCATCTAAATGGATTTGTTTTTTTGAACTAATATTTGAGTCATAATTACTGATTCGAAAATTAACTTAGCTTGAACAATTTTTTCAAAAAATTAAATAGTAATTTCTAGAACTTATTAGAGTTAGATTATGAATTTTAGCCAATTATTGTTGAATTAATTAGTTATAAATTAAAATATGGACTATAAAATTAAAAAGTAGGAAACCAATAATTCTTATGTGAAAATTTCCTTGAAATTATATAGGATAACTTTCTTTTTAAAAAATGTAGGTCTCGTTGAGCCGCTCCCCATTTCCATTTATTTTTTCTTTTCTTTCCGATATTTTCCAACTTCAAAGGGCAAAAACTAAGAAAAGAGGGCAGTACACAAACTGAACAACACCACTGCCGCCTCTCCTTGTTCACCGCCACCGCCACCGCCACCGCCACCGCCGAAAGTTACTGCCTGCGGCCTTTTGCCTCCATTCCGTCTTCAGACATAGGTATCTTCTTCTCCTTTTGTGTTTTTTTTTTTCGTGCAGTTTATGGCCGTGAGTTGTCTAACTTCTGCTGTTATGGTTTTTCAATTGGAGTATGATTAATGAAGACTTACAGTGATTTTTTATTTGTTAATATGTTGTTGAGTTATAAATCTTTGTCCTTTAAATGGTATAATTCGTCTTTCTTTTCTTACACAATTTTTAATGGCTTCAAATTGGATTGTTTTTTTTCTCAAAAAATAAATAAAAAATAACGTTACATTGGATTGTAAATTCCTTTGAATGAATTATTTGACAACCCGGCAGTGGCGAAGCCACATGTTGATAAGGGTGGTCAACGTCGAAAAATTGCAGTGTTTACATAGATAAAATATTACGTTTTAGAAATATATAATACATATTGAACACCCTTTGTCGAAATTTTTTCGACTTCTTTTAAATTTGAACACCCTTGAAAAAATTCCTAGCTCCGCCGCTGCAACCCGGTGCACTAAGCTCCCGCTATGGGCGGGCCCCGAAAAGGGGCCGACCACAATTGTCTATTGTATGCCGCCTTATCAAGAGGCTGTTTACACGGCTCGAACCAGTAACCTCCTGGTCACGTGACAACAACTTTACCATTTACGACGCTTCCCCTAAAGTATGAGAGTCACAAACTTCCTCAATAAGTTAATATTAAATATATTTTGCTTCATACGTCTTCTTTTATCATCCCGATAAATTTGCTGCTTTGATTATTGAATAGTTGAGGGGAAATATCCGGACTCGATTTTTTTTTTTTTTGATTTTGCACCGGGTGTCCGAGTCTCTTCGAGCCCCGACTAATCCCCGGGGTGCACAGGCCCCCGGCAAGGAGTTTCCCGCAAGTGCACCACGGTTAATTCAGGTTTTACCCAGTCCGATGGCCCTCAGAAATTGTTTGCACCCAGTGGGTTTCGAACTTGAGACCTTGAAAGGGAGCAAACCCCAAGGCTCAAGTCAATTGCCACCAGGCCAACCCCGGCCAACCCCTGAGGGTTTATCCGGACTCGATTTCTGTGAGAGATTATTTATTTGTCTTTGGAAAATAAAGAGGATTATTAAATACTGGAATAAAAAGAAAGAATTGAGAGAAAAATTACTTTTCTGTTTGCTTTAAGTCCCTTTTTCGTAATGTTTGTTGATTTGAAGTTACTGTCTTAATAGAACCCACTGTGGAGAACCGCTAAATGGCAGAATCCAAAGAAGAAGTGAAGTCTTTCAAAGAATTGGGAGTTTCTGATCAACTGATTGAGGCTTGTGATAGTTTGGGTTGGAAAACCCCTTCTAAAATACAAGCTGAAGCTATTCCTCATGCCTTTGAAGGTCTTTTCTTCTTCCCTTCTTTATGTTTTCTCATCTCTGCCTTTACCGCACATTCTACTCTTTCTTGCTTATCTTTTACTTTTTTTCTTCTTATAAATATGATATTTCGAGTGGTTTTAAGATTTGTGCTAATAATTCAAATAGGTTTAAAGTTCTACGCTGATTATGCTAGTGTGTTTTAGGTCTGTTTTGGGTTGTGGGGTTGAAACTTCCACTATCCTATTTTGCCCGTGGTAGCAAATCGTCTGAAGATGTGATTTTGTGGAAGCCATTGTTTGAGAAGTACTGGAAATCTTAGCTTTATGAATAATAGAGAAGTGCGAAATAGAGACGTAACATTTTGTTGTAGAAATCTGGATAAAGCAGCTTTATGCAATTGCCTCTAGTGATGGTATTTGATACAGTCCAGTGTAATGGAACAGAATATTTTTGAACTAGAAATTCTTTAGGAACTTGAAAATTTGGACTGACAAGGGAAAAGGTAATGTGGGTTTCCTTTAAGATCTTTATATGACTGTTAGCTGGTCAGAAATCATGTCTGTGCAATGCAAATTTTCCACTAAGTTATGGAATATAATGTTGCATTTGAGGGACGAATGGTGGACCATGCAAAATTCAGTCAAGCAAGTAATGTGAGTGCTGTTAATAAACTAGTAGGGGGTGAGCTTTGGGCAGTGATTCCACATACATTGAAGTTGAAAATTTGGAGGGATGGAGGGATGGAGGGAGGGAGCTCATTTTCTAAATTGCTGGCATCATACATTTTCTTATCTATCATTGGACTTCGAAGCACTCAAGAGTGTTCCAATTTGTATAGTAGATTGGAAGACTTTTCTAAAGAGCACTATTTGTATTTTGATCCTTTTTTATTGTTTAAACCTTTTGTATATCATCCTCTATTTGGTGAAAGTATTTTTTCTTATAAACTGTTTGATTGGGTTTTGTTCTAGGCAAAGACTTAATTGGTCTGGCTCAAACGGGTTCTGGAAAGACTGGAGCTTTTGCAATTCCTATACTGCAAGCCCTATTAGATTCTCCGCATGCCTTTTTCGCCTGCGTTCTCTCTCCAACAAGGTCCCTTATTCATCTGATTACTTGTCTTATTTTGTAGAAGCTCTTTAGTGATTTGATTTCCAACTTTTTTCTTTGTGTATTCCAGAGAGCTCGCGATTCAAATTGCTGAACAGTTTGAAGCTTTAGGATCCGGTGTTGGAGTAAAATGTGCAGTGGTGAGCTTGACTAAGTCATATTTACATGCATGAACAATTCATTTTTCCCTTCAAATGTAGTCCAAAGGGTTGATAACCACTTGTTAGACAATAGGTATTTGTAGCAACATGTCTGTAGAACAGGGTGGAGCATGTCAGAATTGAAACGGTCATATATGATGGTTGCCATTGCATTCAGCTAGACATTTTTTTTGTTAAAAGATTGCTGATAATTGTTTCACAGCTGGTTGGAGGGGTCGATCAAGTACAGCAGAGCATCAACCTTGGGAAACGGCCTCACATTGTTGTAAGTACTAATATCTACTACCACATATTTGTGTCTCTTGTTAAGATGAAGCAAGTAGAAATTGTGCTACAGATGGTAAAATCTCTTCCGAAAGATTTATTATAAGGCAATACTATATCAGGCAGAGTTGGTGGTGTAATATAAACTTGACCTTTTTAAAAAGAGTTGGTGGTGCGATATTCATATGGCATTGCATGTTTAGGGGACAAACAGAGGAGCACCAGCTGCAGTTTACCTCTGATGCTGTCGCTTCAGTATACCATCCCAGCCTTGACTAAGCATGTGAGGTCACTGTAGCCACATGCTATTATTTGGACTGTGCAGTTAGCTTCATAAGTTTGTGATGTCTCCTTTAAATAATTTTGGGGGTCATCTGTTTTTCTATGTGTAAAATATTCCAGACTAGATGTCAAATAGTTAGTTACCCACCTATCAAAAAAAGTCAGTTACCTTGCCCCAGTTATTTGAAAATGCATTCTCTTCTCAGCTTTTTGTTAAAGTCGTTGCCTATATTTTGCGAGAAGGGCTCCTAATCCTGCTATCTAGGCCTTTACTGGATGTTAGCTGCCTTTTCTTCTCAGATTATCTGATAGGAAATGTGGCCTTTTCTTCTTAGATTATCTGATGGGAAATGTGCTTCTGTGTTGACTTTGTAAAATGCCTTGGCTTATACAGAAGTCCTCATGAATGATTAATATCCGTACCTCTTTTGGAAGAGGTAGTCGATGGTTGTAAAAGGTTGATGATGAATCCTTTTAGCAATCTAAGCAAAAACAAAATTGGTGTACCATTGGCCTTGCCTTGGCAAATCTATTTGTTCAGTTTAAACCATGTTCATTCAGCACCATGCCACATCCTAGGATTGTAAGATCAGTGACCTTTTTCCTTATGAGAGGCTCAAAATCTATCCGGAAGCTCATGTTATAGAAGTCTTTAGTGGATGTAATAGATTATCAACTATTAAGTGAGTGGAATAAATATAATATCAGCTATTAAGCGTACTGAGATGGGCAACCATCCCTACATGTATCTGGTGGACTATTTGGAGGGAAAGAAATCAGAGATGTTTTTTGAACAAAAAGGAGATTGCAACAACCTTTTCTGTTAGCTTTTTGGTTCAAGTTAAAACATGTACATGATATTGATAGTTTACTAGATTTCTTCAACCAGCAGACATGTTTGTGTAGTCAGACGCTGTGTTATTGTAGGGTTCCTTATGTATCATTATGCATCATCTTGATGCAACTTACTGATACGACTGTCGCAGTCTTGCTTACCTAAAAAAGAGAACTTCTAAGTGTACTCGGTCAAAATTTTTTGCTGGTTTAATTTCAACATCCAAACATCTATTCTGTTGCCTTCTCAGTTTAGTAAGCCATGTGGACGAGTTGTTACACCAGATTTGCTAAATCTATTGTATGTTATTACAGCTTTTTTAATATGCTTAATCTCCGACATTTATTTGAGTGCTCATTTGCATGCTGTCTGATGCAGGTGGCTACTCCTGGTCGGCTACTGGATCATCTTTCCAATACTAAAGGGTTTTCTCTTCGTACGATAAAGTACTTGGTAAGTTTGTCCATTGAGTCTTATGCTGTAAATGTTCCAGAGATGTTCTCGTTCTGCCTGTTTATGCACTTTTTTTGTCTTCTTTTGGATGAAAACCCAAAAGTGCAATGTTGATTCCCGAAATTTGGTTGAAGGATATCATATGTTATTATGTCACTGTTGACATTAAAAGTGATATTTGCTGCATGTTCAAGGCTAGGCCTTTTGATGTCTGGCAAGTGATATGGTTTTCGAATGCCGTCTGGTCCATATTCCCCACCACGTGCGTACGCCCGTTTGGATTGGCTTGTTTTAAGTGCTTTTAAGTCAAAATAGCTTTTAAGCGATTTTGTAGTGTTTGGATAAAGTAAAAAAAGTGCTTTTAAACACTTGTTTTAAGCTAAAATGACATAAATAAGCCAAAAGCTAGAATTCTTAACTTATGGCTTTTGGCTTAAGAGTCACTTAAAACAAGCCCATCCAAACAGGCTCACATATCTCTTGTCAGAGGAGAGGATAAGCTGCTTGTCATTTTTTCCTGGCTGCATTGGCAAATTGTGTTGGTCTTTACTTCTTAATTTTCCTACATATTGAGCCGCAGAAAGCATTTGACTACTTTACTTGATATGTTCCTCCGAAACTTGCTTGTCTCCATGTGGGTTGACAGTTAAATGCTTTTTCCCCAACTACAGCATGAGGCACAATAGCTTCATCGCCTTAGCTGCGGACAATTGGACCGAGCAAGAAATTCATTAATTGAAGCAATATTTATCCAAAAAAAAAATGCAGTTCATTATATGTGATTCGATTGGTATTCAGACTTGTATTAGAATTCCATCTTTTAATATCTTGATTTCTATTTGTAACCAAGTCTAGGTTGAAAAAATAAATAAATATGCGTTTCACAACAAATTATTGTAGCTGGATAAGAGCATGCATGCATATTCTGAGTCGTGAATTTGTCCATGCAACAGGTATTGGATGAGGCAGACAGGTTGCTAAATGAGGATTTTGAAAAGGCCCTTGATCAGATTTTGCATGCGATCCCTCATGATCGAAGGACTTATCTATTTTCTGCTACAATGACCAAAAAGGTTTGCTTTCACGTGGTTTATATGAATCCGTTGTTAATTATAAATAGTCTATTCTTTGTGTGGACAATTCTCTTTCTAGGTTCCGTTCTTAATAGAAATTCCCTTCTCTGATGGCTGGATAGGTATCTTTTCCTGAGTACTTGGGTAGGAAATGTGCTTTCATGAAAATTTCCCTTTTTTATTTTCCAAATATCATGCTCGGTCTGACATTTATGAGAATATATCATAAAATGGAGGAGCTTTTGACTTGTTTTTGAACTTTTTCTCACATAGCCATGCAGCTAATGATCAGTAATCATTGTTATGGCAGTAGATGCACTTATTCTCTATATCATAATAGCAATATGATTATTACATGAAATTGTGTGGGAAAGAAAAATGAGAAAGTGGGGTTCTTGTGAATGGCAAGTTAATTTGCTCCTGTTCTTCTTTTCTCTTTAAGGAATTTATTTCCATGCTTAATAGTTTCTGCTGTGTCACTCTTGATGAAACCTTCGAGGAGTGAACTTTGTTGCATTGGAAGTCTGATTCTAAATATATCTGTACATTGAACTACAGGTAAAGAAACTTCAGAGGGCTTGTTTGAGAAATCCTGTTAAGGTACAAATATAACGATGCCAATTTTCACCGCATAATTTGTAGGTGGTCAAGAGTATTTTGCGTAACTTTGCTTATAATTTGTTTCAGATTGAAGCTGCATCTAAGTATTCCACAGTTGATACACTGAAGCAGCAGTTTCGTTTTCTTCCTGCCAAGTATAAGGTTAGTTCTTTAGTGAAAAGTTTCTCTTATAGGTTTGTTTGGGAGAAAGCAAGCCAAGTGGCAAGCATTGTATCCAGCAATTGGCTTAATAACGATGTTCCATGTAAATTACATCTTTTTGATGACAATCGATGAGCTTAAATTTATCTGCTTAAGCGCTGAAGGTGTTCAGAGAAAGTATATTCCTACTACAGAACACTATTTGTGTTGCTGTGCTCTCATAGTGATCATCATTATGTGGCTAAAGGATGTGGGGGTTTTGACATTGTGGCACCACTAGAATAATAAACAATCACGTGGATAAAAGAGGGAAGAGACATGATCATAATGATTGTGCTGCTAACTTAGTTTTACAAAATAATACTCCCTCCGTTTCAATTTATGTGAACTTATTTCCTTTTTGGTCCATTCAAAAAAGAATGACCCATTTCCTTATTTGGAAACAATTTTCCTTTATGCAATGATTTATAGCCACACAAAATATATGTGCCTCATTTTACACCACAAGTTCAAAAGTCTTCTCTCTTTTCTTAAACTCCGTGCCTAGTCAAATGGGTTCACATAAATTGAAACGGAGGGAGTAACTAGGATGACCAGTCACTCTTTACAAGATTCATATTTGTAGCTTTCCCAAAAGTATTAATCATGAAAGTTTAAGTAGTTGCATCTCTTGATTATTTGAACTGAACATAATCCGACTGATGCCAAGGCCAGGTCATAGAGGGCTTATCACAGTTAGACTGCCCGACATACGCTGTTAAAAACCCATTTACGCACATTTAGTCTCTTATGTAAATAATCAAGCAAGTTACTGTATTCTTGGTCTCTGCTATGGGGTTTCACACACTTCTAGTCCTGATATAGTATTTCTTGTATTATTAGTAGCACTATTACTCCCTCAACTATTAGGAATCTGGCCCTGTGCTAGTTCTTTCATTACATTTCTCCTCGAACAAAAGGGCAGAGAAGATGTTCCAACGACATGCATAATCCTCCCCCCCAAAAAAAATAAAAATAAAAACACACCCAAAAAAGAACTTTCTGCATGAGATAGGGGTAGGGCGAAGGGGAAAGTGACGGCACGGAGTTGGCAGGGAAGAATTCTGGTGAGTTTCACTATAGGACATGGGGCACTGCAGGTTGGAAGCTTCTGCAAAGGGGAGGGATCTAGCATTAGGAGCTGTGCTACAGTGATGGGGTGCAAGGTGTTAGATTGGACATGGTGGACAAGAGATAAGTGATGGAAAAGGGGGTGGGGTCAGATGATAGAGCATGTAAGGCTCTTGGGAGGGGGAGGCAGCAGGGAATTCAAAACCTGGTAAGGTGGAGAGGTAGGTTGCGAAGGGTGGCCTTAATAGCAATATGTAAAATAGCATCTTTAAAGCTCGGTATTGGCAAATCCAGTTTTTTTGGCATTTAAAAATTATCAAAAGGACTAGTTTATCTAATTCCTTCTCAAAAAAGTGCACAAGCAGTGTCGTAGCTAGGAATCTCGCTAACGGTGTTCAAACTTTAAAGAAGCTTATAATTTTTTTTCGATTGATGGATGCACTGAAATTTTTTAAATCAAACTAATAAACCATAAAAACAATACCATAATAGAAGTACAATTTTATAAATCAAAACTAACATAAAAAGTGAACAAAAAAAATTATAGTAAGCAACCAAAGGAAAGATAGAGTTGAGAGGGTTTGTACCCTGTAAAGAGCTTTTTGTTAAAGAAATTTTTGTAGAGCTTGACTTTTAAATTTTACAATTTATTAAATAAGCACTTTTAATTAATAAAATTACTTGATTGGTTTTTTGTTTTTACACAAATTTAACCTTCAACAGTTATTTATCAAGAAATTTATGGATTAAAAATGCAGAGTCAGTTAGACCAAACATGGTGGTGTGATGGTGTCTGTTTAGTTTTAATTTGGAGAGCATGAACTCCTCATTTTGAACACCCTTGACAATTGGGCTAACTCTTACTCCTAAGTTAACCCTCGGGGGTTGGCCTGGTGGCAATAGACTTGAGCCTTGGGGTTTGCTCCCTTTCAAGGTCTCAAGTTCGAAACCCACTGGGTACAAACAATTTCTATGGGTCATCGGACTGGGTAAAAACCTGAATTAAACCGTGGTGCACTTGCGGGAAACTCCTTGCTGAGGGCCTGCGCACCCCCGAGATTAGTCGGGGCACTTGGAGACTCGGACACCCGGTGCAAAAAAAAAAAAAACTCTTACTCCTAAGTTAAGAGTGTTCAAAATATAATATATGATCATGTGAAGTGGTATTCGACCTATATACACAATAAAATTTTTCGGGTGACCACCCTTGGGACAAAGTAGCTGCGCCACTGTGCCTGATAATTGTGGGATTGGATGCTAGAGATAGTATACGAGGAATAAACGTAAAAGACACCAGAAGTTGAGGGGTTAAGGATGTAATTCCTTATGTTTGCTGAATAATGATTTCTGGTCCCACTTTAATTATCGAATAATGATTTGTTGTCTGATTATTTTGTGCCCACAGGACTGCTATCTTGTCTATATTCTGACTGAGATGTCTGGCAGTACATCAATGGTTTTCACTCGTACGTGTGATGCAACTCGTCTGCTGGCTCTGATGCTTCGAAATCTTGGCTTGAGAGCTATACCAATTAGTGGTCAGATGACTCAGGTATATATGAACTTCAAGGCATGCATCTTTTCAGTTTGCTGGTTATCATTCCCCCCTCCCTAAAAAATATCATCTTTTATTGGACAGACAAAAAGGCTTGGGGCTCTAAACAAATTTAAGGCTGGAGAGTGCAATATCCTTATCTGCACTGATGTCGCCAGTCGAGGACTTGATATACCATCTGTTGATATGGTTATCAACTATGATATTCCAACAAACTCAAAGGTGGATCTTTTTTTTCTTACTGCTTGTAAAGTTGTATACTGATTTTTCTGTTCATTGGGGTGGTCCTGGATTTATCTATGGCGAGGCATGGACCTTTTATGGTTAGGAAGTTTTTGAAAAACTTTTCGAAGGTGTTGGTTTGTTTTTTGGCTTTCAAAAAATAATACCTAAAACTTCTTCCACTCTCCCTTAATTAAAAAAAAAAAACTTCTCCACTCCCAGAACATCCACAAATCTTCCAAAAGACTGCAGCTATCTGGACAAGTTTTCTTTTGCACAAACTTATTCTTCCAAAAAGTTATTTCGAAACAAACTTTTTAAAAGTTGTCCAAATGCTAGATAATTAGAACTCTTTAGCTGAACCTTAATTATGTAGTTAAGCTTCTTTGGAATTTGAAAAAATCGAATATTAAGTGATTTCTTTCCATCTTTCCAAGCCTTGGTTGGTAGAGTTACCTAGTACCTGTGCTAGTGTGAGAGGTAGTTGGTACCTGATGGAATTGTCGAGGTGCCAACAAGCTGGCCCGGACACCATAGTCAAAGAAATTAAAAGAATATGTTGGTCCTTTGTTTATGCAATAAGATCAATGAAACTTGACTTCATACTCATCATTTCAATTTGAATAATCTTAATTATTTTCAGATGCGATTTTTAAACAATCTCTCTGCCCTTCCACGGTAGGAGTGAGGTTGCATACACCTACCCTCCCCTGAGCCACTCGTGGGATTACACTGGGCTTTTGTTGTTGTTGATGCGATTTTAGCTTATCACTGTATGCATGGCCTGCAGGATTATATACATAGGGTGGGAAGAACTGCACGAGCAGGACGTTCTGGGGTTGCCATATCGTTAGTGAATCAGTATGAGTTGGAGTGGTATATACAGATAGAAAAGCTTATTGGTATGAAAATACAGAAATATTATATTTCCGAGATTCTAATATATTCTTATTCTAGCACTTCTAGTCTGTCTGGTACATGTTTTCCAAACTAAAAATTGATAATCTTCAGGGAAGAAACTACCTGAGTATCCTGCGGTGGAAGAGGAGGTTTTGCTACTCTTGGAGCGTGTAACAGAAGCCAAGAGGATCTCACAAATGGTAATCTTCGTCTCCTTGTGCTTTTTCCCTTTGCGGGAGGGGGAGGGTGTACTTCAGTGGGCGGCAATCACTAGGTGGTCAGCTTCTGAATGCACGGGTTAAAGACTGTTTAAATTTAGTCAATTAAATCAAGCGAAATGAGCCCTAATTTTTATTATTAGTTTCCCTTTTTAGGACTTAATATTATAGCTGAGTTCACCTCTTTCACCATTTTCATTAGGCTCATGTGTTGATGTCAGAGAGGTAATAAGGTAGAGATAGTGCGAGCATATTTTGATTCTTCGAGTGTGGTTTGGATGTAGAGCTGTTATTCGTGTTATGTGCATTTCTCGGTTGGAGAGGCTGTGGAATGTTGTGAGAGGTGACATGTATACAACTTATTCCATGAAATGTTGAAGTTGCTCATATTTCCTGATGTTTGCATGCTGATACATTATTTTTTTTGGTAATAAATGTGAAATATTACCATAACAACCAAATTGATACTCCGAAAGAGCACCTAAAGCTCAAACTACCTTCTAGGAAGGGTGCTTGAGTCATCTAGGCCTCAACTGGAAAACTAGTTGCATAATTTCTGTATTAACACATGATATCCTCGAGCTCTTTTTGTACCTTGTATAATATCTAGTCTATGCTTAGTTTCCTTCTGTATCTGTTCTTTAACAAAACTTGTAATTTACATTGATGTTCCTAAACTACTTCCAATTCCTAGCCTGGCAGGTGCAGTATATCATTGCTCCCAGATTGCCATGATCAACTCCTTTTTCATTTGTCTCCAATGCCTTATTTTGATCCATCTTATTGTTCGTCTTACCCCATGCTTCTGTATCTGAATTCCTAGCCAAACTAACAACTCTCTCCTTACTTCAGTAACCCATGAACATTCAGAAAGTAAATGATTTTGAGTTTCAGTCAGCCCCTCCTCACATAAACAACATGCATCTTCAGTCACTGGCACTTGTAGTGTCTCGAGTCTTTCCTTTTTCAGTAGCCTCTCTTGTCTTGCTAACCAAACTATGAATCTTTGCTTTGGTTGCATAAGCCTTGTCCATATTAAATAAACTTCTGTCAGTTTCACCATGTCCCCCAGTAAAACATTATAACTCATAGAGACAGAGTAAGCTCCATTTGATGTCAGCAGATATCTGCCGTCAAGGTACCAGTGCTTCATTTCCAGCTTGAGTGAATGGAGTTTCTCCCCATACCAGCTGCAGTCAAGAGGTGTTGATGATCCCATATATTCACATCATTTTTCATAAACCACTCATGCGCCCATCTCACCCATAGAATATCCTGCTTCATTGCTAGTTTCCGTAGCAGCTTCCCCATTGATGCCATATTCCATTTTCTACTACTCTTTATATCTAGCTCCCAAAATCGTTTTGGATCACATACTTGTCCCATGCAACCAGTGACACTCTCAACAACAACAACAACAATCTCCTGATACATTATTATTATATAGGTTATTAGTAGTTTATGGAGGATTTTCTCTGCATGTTTTCATGGTTATACGTTGCTTAATGGAGCTTTTAGATAGTTAACATCCAATCTGTGTTGATACAGAAAATCAAAGAAAGTGGTGGGAAAAGGAAACACAGAGGCGGAGATGATGGTGACGAGGAGATTGACAGATACATGGGAGTTAAGAACGGGAAACTATCAGGGAAGGACAGAAAGATGGGAGTTAAGAACGGGAAACTATCAGGGAAGCTATCAAAGAAGCCAAAGAGAAAATGAGGAATATATAATTAAGCTATATTAGTCCAATTTTGACTTAATTGAGGAATATATTTTTAAGCTTATTTAGTTCAATTTTTAACTTTAGTTCTTTCATTATTCCTTCTTGGGCTGTAATTTGACATTTCTGCAATTCTGCTAGGATGGTTTTGATCTTAGGGACTCTTATTATTTTCATTTTCTTGTGAAGATCCTTGCCTCCTAGTACTGATATACGTGCACACCAAAATGGGGAAAATGGTAAATGACCTTTTAGCAATGTGGCGAGTCCAATTAGCCCTGGATGTCTATTAACCAAGCTTTTAAAATCAGCTTATGTTAAGAAGTGTCTTTCAAAAGTATTTTTGGGAAAAAACAGTTTTTGTTTGGCTATTTAATTTGAAAACCTCTTCTAAGCAGCAATTTGTGTTCGGTCAAACTTTTAAATATATTTTTTTTTTCCATAGTGCTTTTCAAAAATAATATATTTTTGGAGAACTTACTTTTTCTTTTTCTCTACTAGATGATTCTTGCCCGTGCTATGCACGGGCCCAACGATTTAAACTATAATCGTCTGCTTACATATGATTAAGACTCGAAAAAGCAATAAATGGTTAAGGATAACAATAATTTCACAAACACAACCGAACAATACTTTTTAAAATCAGCTTATGTTAAGAAGTGTCTTTCAAAAGTATTTTTGGGAAAAAACAGTTTTTGTTTGGCTATTTAATTTGAAAAGCTCTTCTAAGCAGCAATTTGTGTTCGGTCAAACTTTTAAATATATTTTTTTCCATAGTGCTTTTCAAAAATAATATATTTTTGGAGAACTTACTTTTTCTTTTTCTCTACTAGATGATTCTTGCCCGTGCTATGCACGGGCCCAACGATTTAAACTATAATCGTCTGTTTACATATGATTAAGACTCGAAAAAGCAATAAATGGTTAAGGATAACAATAATTTCACAAACACAACCGAACAATGCTGCTTTTGATCAATAGTGATAGAAGCATAAAAGTATTTTGTTGAGCTAATATTTCATTTTATTGTGCTTTTCTATTAATCAAAGCATATGACTAATTCCTCATCTCCTACCCATCATTTTATACCACATGATCAACCAGATGTATTATGTTTTTGAGTACTTACACCATGTACGAACAACATAAATCACATAATCCCAATAAGAACCATAAAGAGTATTGTAAAAATTTGTGCACTGCTGGAAGCCCAGAAACATCACCACTTTGTATTCGTCCTGGTCTCCATCAAAAGAGGTTCTTGCTCCTATTCTGAAAAGAGAACAACATATTAAATATTTTTTGTATTGAAAATATTAATTAATACAAGTCCCGCACCACAAATTTAAAAAATACCATGATATAAAGATAAGTTAGAGACAGAGAGGGGGAGAGAGACCCCAAGAGAAAACAAACTATTCTAGAAGATCTCCTTTATTGAAGATCGAACAATGTCATTAAAGGAGAAGACACTATTATTATAATCTAAGGATGCATCATAAATTAAAGAGTATAAGATTGTCCTATCCTTAAGATTAAATCGGTCAACAAATTACGGAAAAATTGGAGAAATGCTATTCCTTGGTTCTTTTTCTTTGATAAGCTAACTCCTAAAATTATATGGATATGCCAAAATTTAATGCAAATGATCTCCAAAAAAGTTGGTCGATACATTTTACTTACCCTTAAGTAAAAGAAAGAAATAAGCGCATTTATATGAGTAGCAAATTATCAAGAACATACACGGTTATGAAAGTAGATACATTGATGCAATTTCTATCACCACTATAAAAATAAAATATGGACTTATACTGGATTTTTTATATCATCTCAGCATTATCTTAGAAGGGAAACTTTGGAGCAAATGGTAAATTTATACCCATATGACCTATAGGTCACAGGTTCATACCGTGAAAGCAGCCACTAATGCTTGCATTAAGGTAGGCCGTCTTGTATATTGGACTGCTCTTTTTTATCTCAATATCATTTAGTGTTGGTGCTTGTAAATAAACTTTCTTTTTATTACTCATCACAAAAAGAAGAGAAAATAAGAAGGCAAAAGAACCTACTTTTCTCTACTAAATAACACTACAAGTGCCAAACTGAAGTTCCATAAGCCAGATATTCAAAGAAACTAAATAATTGTTTGTGCAGAGTACGACTCTTCAAGACATTATTGCTACATAGCACATTCCTTAAATCAGACTATTCTAAATTGTTCAGGGAGTTGTTATTGCTCAAGACTATTATACATACCTCATTCATCAGACTCCTTTGAACTTCGAATATTTAGTGAATAATCAATCTATACCAAATTCAAGAAATGAAAACAAATTATATTTCATGAAATAGTGAAAAGAGGGAAACGCCACCATTGTCTCATTTTTTGTGCTTATGATGAAAAATTAATAGAACAAGATTGTTTCAAATAAGTCAAAAATGATGTAAAAGGCATAAAAATTCTTTTTATTTCACTTGGATTTCTGGTGTAGAGAAAATACGGTGTTGTATAGATAGCTGACGCACTTGTTACATGACCGTAGATGAACCGGTTCGAGTTAGTTAAAATTATAATTTACTTGTACATTCTTTTGACACCAACTTGGTGTTTAGTAATAAAATTGACTTATCAAAGAAAAATCATATAGTTATGAAAAAAACCAAAATTCCGTATCACAAAAAGCACACCCTTCTGTCACAGGAGACGCTTTAAAACCCAATATTTTTTCTTCATATAGATTCAACCTATACTAAGAAGATAAAATAGAACAATTACTGTATTAAAAATGACATGGTTCAAAAAGTTAAATGGAAGAGATTAAATGCTTGATGTATCCACCTCAAGCTCAACAACATGGTACCTCGTCAAGGAAATGTAATCAAATATTTGCCCAAGATAAATGAAGGGCAGGGATCACCAAGTTAGCAGTCCACAAGAGAAGAACATTTGCCTATTTGCAAGCGTTGAACATGTTCATTACTTGATGAGATTGATGATGTCTCACCAACTTTATCCCTTAACTGACTATAGGTATCAATAAGAGCTGCCTTCTTGCTTGTCACCTGTGAGACAAACATCTGAAACTGAGGTCTTTGATCCAAGAAAGTGAAATGTATTTGCCAAAATGCCAACAATATTACCTCATTTATGATATGACATAATTCTAGGACTAAGCATTTAAAAATCTCACCTCAATAAATCCAGTTCCACGTAAAGATGAGGTGTTTTTCCTTCATCCTGCCAAAGAAAAATATAGCTATTACTCTTCTTTCTGAAGGATGAAAATTACAGTAAACATGCAAGTGTGTATTTGACTATTTTGGTTTCTAAGGTTTAGCATCCTGTGATAAGAGATAATCTATTAAAAAATAAAATATAACTAAGATAAAACTGACATATAGATCGTTTATTTTTGTGCATTTTTTATCAAGAATGTTCCTTTTAGCAGTTCACGAAATTTTGATTCAATTGAATAAGCTACATCTTTCATAAAGTGCAATCTTCCTGAAGAGTGACTATACCAAAAATAAATATTATGGTTAATTCTGAACCTCAAATATAGATCTTTAAACCTAAACCTTAGATAAAAGACATGAAACCTAAAGTCTTGCTCTACAGAATACAGTTCCTTGACTATTTATGTGTGTGCTTTGAAGGGAAATGAGCAAGAAAGGCGTGAAGTTGTGGACAACAATTTTGTGCATATGAGGGCATGTCTTTGACATCTAATGAAATTTTGGTGCACTTATGAGGACTAGATTAGTATAGAAATATGGGTGTTATTTGTAGAGAACCAATTTTTTAAGGCTCTATAGTACTTTTGCGTGCCACTTCTATACTGACAAATTTTTCATCTCTATCAAATAAAATTAGTCATTGCATATTAAGAAACTACTACAAATTGCATTTAGTTTTAGGCACAAAACTGCAGAGGATCTCATAAAAGTTCATTATTTTCTTTTAGAAGAGGTGAGCACGCTATGCAGAAGAGATCTGTAGTGTAGTGTAACCTATTATAAGAAGCTTTTTAGTTTCATAAATATAAAAATTAGTCTAATCTATCAAGCTTCATCCATTTCCAACTTATGTATGGAGGTTTGAATGCACCGTTGTTAGTGCTACTAATTAAAAGAAAATTCTAGTTCAAATGGAAGACCTGATATTAATGCGACCTTATCATACTTTTTCACCAGAAATCAGCACTCAAGTCAACCTTAACCTGAAGTTCAACACAAAATATAACATGTTAGAATTAAACTTTGGAACTCTTGTTATGTCAGCAGAGCAATATAAAAGGGCAGCCCGGTGCACTAAGCTACCGCTATGCACGGGGTCCAGGGAAGGGCCGAACCACAAGGTCTATTTTACGCAGCCTTACCTTGCATCTCAGCAGAGTAATATGTGAACAAAAAAAAGTGAATGAAGCAACTAAAGATAGATCACCTCAAGAAAACCATTCCGATATTGCAACCTGGAATTGGCCTCAATAAGCCCCTCAATTTGCTTTGTCACAATATCTACAAATCATTGCACTTCAATATGTACAAAAGATAGATATTTAGTCTTTCAATAGATAACATAAGGCCTGTAGTACCTATTATATAAGCATGACAGAACCATATATCATACATACAAGTGCACACATATTGATACTGAAACAGAATCGTTTTGACTCCTCAATACGAAGAAACTAAGAAAAAACGAAAGACAATGAAAGAGCAATATTTATTGGGCTTCGAGTGCTAAACAGACAGACGATCGTACAACTACCCCAACAAAGAGTAAAAAGTTGAAGTAAATAAGATGAAACAAAATAAATTAACAAAAGTACCAGTTATAGACATTCCGAAACAAAAAATCGGAGAAAGGCAAAATTTTACAACAAATAAAGCAGCAATGGACATGAAACTGAAAAATCAAGAAGAGAGGTATTATTTCTTGCTTATCTTGGGTTGTGTAGGGAGTACAAAGCAGATGCTTTTTAATCTTTCTGAGCACAAGAATAATCCTACGTCAATAATGTAATGTTGTTGAAGTAAATAAAATTCTCACCTTCTGATTATGCCTCTCATAAGAAATTGAATAATGGAAAGATCGGTACTGAAACACTAATTAATTGTCACTGTTAGCTTTTTATAACCAAAGCATATAGGTTTCTTCATAGTAAATTGCAATTCTCCCATGAAAGTCAATTGAAGATTAGATTGCATTCACTTGAACAGATGGAGCATCCAACAGTTTGAGGAAATTCTTCTCCCTCATGCCTCACTTTCAAATTCCAAAAGAATCCGATCGAAACTTTAAAATATTTTAAAGACGAAATTCAAATCATATATGATAAGGATGGAGAATCCGACATATTGAGGGAAAAATATGCTAAGATTTAGCTGAAAATTTGTTTTTTGAAACCCATAATGAGAAGTCCACCATTGTTTCCTACGAAGAGTCATACTATAAGCTTTTTTAGAAACTTACAAAGTATATACAGATCTAAGAACAAAGAGGAAGATTTGTGCAAAAATCGAAAGAACATCTAACCTGCAAATTTAACACCACACCTAAGAAGAGAGAGTAGAACTGAAGTAGGTAAGAAGAGGAAGAGAGGCGGTGGATGAAAATCTCAATAACAAAAAGATTATTAAGGAAACAACATTGAAGCAAAAAAGACTGCAGTTCCACAAAGAAACGGGAAAAATCAACACAAATATATCATGGGTAGACCAAAAATTGAAAAGATTGAAGACGACAAAGAGAAATTTCAGCAAAATTTAAAAGAAAGGCCTACCTGGATGAGAAGATGAAAGGAGCCGCTCTGCTTTTTTTTCTTATTAGAGATGAGAAAGAAAAGGGAACCTTCTAGATTTCAATTTTAATTGTTGTGACGTAATTCCCTTTTGCCCATAAATAAAGCTAGATTTGCAAAGATGCCAGTGGTCGACTTTCTTCTCATTTCTATATAATATAACAGAAATAGAAATAGAAATATAATAGCTTCTGTATCTATTCAAAAATATATTTTTCCTTTTAAAAGTTTGGCTAAACACATTAATTTTCGAAAAAAAAAATACTTTTGGCCTTGGAGATGCTTGGCCAAACAGGCCATAAATCAGATCTCAGCGAGACTTATTGCATATTTGGTTTGGGCATGAATCAATTTGTTATCTAATAAAATCAGTTTTCTTAATTGCAATTACTGTTTGTGAGGTACAATATGAGATTGGGCATATATCGTGTATAACCGATAGCTTGAACCGATAAAATGTTATTGGGTTATCGATATGGGTTATTGGATAATATTTCGACAATGGTTTAATGTTACTATTAAGTTATCGGTTCGGGTTGAGGTTTACCCAATTTTATTAACGGTTTAACCGATAGCCCAATAAGCGTTTACAAATTTATAATTTTACCCACTTAGTATATAAATCCGCCTTATGACTTTATTCTCTCAATACTCTCGGCGGTTACTCTTCATCTTCAGACCTTAATCTTTAGAGTAAGTTTTAAACTTTTATGAATTTCTCATCTTAATTCTTTAGTTAAGATCTTTAATTTTTCTATTTGTTTCTCATCATGGTGGAATTTTAGAAGAGCTTGGGTAGGGCGGGCTTGGAGTGACTCATTAGGTTTTTTTAATATTATTTTTTGGACGAAAAAAATACCTGAAGAATGGAGATGGAGCACGATGATCCCATTGTATAAGAACAAGGGTAATATCCAAAATTGTAACAACTATCAGGATATCAATTTATTAAGCCATACCATGAAAGTCGGGGAGATGTGATTGAGCTGAGAGTGAGGAGGATTGTGTCTATTTCTTAGAACCGATTCAGATTTATGCTGGGACATTCAACCACGAAAGCCATTCACCTTGTTAGGAGGTTGATGGAGCAATATAGGGAGAGAAAGGGATTTATACGTAGTGTTCATCGACTTAGAGAAGACTTACGATAAAGTGTCGAGGAAGGTTTTGTGGGGATGTTTTGGAGGCTAGAGGTGTGCCTATTGCTTATATTAGAGCTATTAAGAACATGTACGAGCGAGCTAAGATGCGAGTGAGGACGATGGGTGGGGACTCGTAACACTTTTAAGTTATGATTGGGTTGCACCAGGGGTCAACCTTCAGCACATTTCTATTTGTCGTGGTGACCGATGAACTGGCGCGCCATATTTAGGGGGAGGTGTCGTGGTGCATGTTATTTGCAGATGACTTGTGCTGATTGACAAGATGCGCAGGGGTGTTAATGAGAAGTTAGAGGTTTGGAGGCAGACCCTGGAGTCTAAAGGTTTCAAGTTGAATAAGACCAAAATAGAATACTTGGAGTGCAAGTTGAGTGGCACGACTCTCAAGTCATCCCTAGTAGAGAGAGTTTTAAGTATCTTGGCTCAGTTATTCAAGCGAATTGGGAGATCGATGAGGATATCACACATCATATTGGGGCGATGTGGATGAAATTGAGGCTCGCTTCTAGTGTCTTGTGTGATAAGAATGTGCCCCCAAGACTTAGGAAAGTTTTATAGAGCGGTGATCAGACTGACTATATTGTATGGGGAGAGTATTGGCCAGTCAAGAACCCCCATGTCTAGAATATGAAGGTGTTTGAATTGATGATGTTGGGATGGATGTACAGGCATACCAAGTTAAACAAAATTATAAATGAAGTTATTCGGGACAATGTGGGTGTGACCTCGGTGGAAAATAAGATGTGGGAGGCGAGGGTAAGATGGTTCGGGCATGTGAAGAGGAGAGGCCTAATATTAGTGTTGTGTTTTGACTTGGTTTTCTGATTTGCTTGCTTGCCAAATCCCCCCCCCCCCCCCCCCCCCC
>MU725501.1:46010-83741 GCA_026770625.1 Nicotiana glauca
CCTCTCTATCTTTTAAAGGTAGGGGTAAGGTCTGCGCATACACTACACCTCCCAGACCCCACTTACAGAAAATTAAAAATACACTAGGTTTGTTGTTGCTGTTGTTATTTTGTTTCTTTTGTTGCACCGATTCTTTAGTATTTACACGATTAGGATTTTATTATTTTTCTGTGAATTATGCCACTGCACAGTGAGATAGTTATTAAGATTAGATTATTGAATGTCTTATTCCTTACTCCTACTGACTTATAACTTTTAAAATTGAGATAATTGTCCTAGCCAATTTCTAAAATTCTAAGTTTAACAGCAAAAATATCAAAGCAACAACTGAGCTCGAGTATAAGAAAATTAACAAGTCAAAGCATAGAATAAACAATACACTAAATAAAAAATAATATATGAATATAAATATATACTAGGATAAAGTTTAACTACATTAATAAGTTAATAATTAAATTCATATCCGTCAAAAACTTTTACAGTATGAATTCATGAAAGTTAGTAACAATAGTGTATAACATTTTGCAAGTTAAGTAGTTGATAGTGCTTTCAAAAAGATACAATTATTTGTATTTTTTCATAAATGAATTTAGGAAATTTCAATTGAAATTATTGCCTTTTGTTCTTATTTTTAATATTACACCTTTTGTTTCAATTTATACAACATAACTTATTCAAAATTTGAATATATATTTAAAATTTTACGATTTAAATGTACTATTTTCTTTATTCTAACTTGTGTGATAATGTTTCATTGAATGCAAATTTTAAAAATAAAATAAAATTTAAACTCTGTGGTGTAAAAGAAGTCATAAGTTTTTTTTTAATAAACTGGTCATATTAAAAATAAAATATGAAATTTAAAATTAATTTGTTCAAATGTTCATTCTATTTTGCACTTGACTAAAAAAATCATCGCCTCAATTAATGCAACAATAGTATATATTTATGTGATTCTAAAATTTGCAAACTTGTTATCTTAACATATTTGTATGATTATAAGATTTTATTTCTTAAATAAAAACGTAAAATTCATATTAAATTATTCTTAAATTTAACAAATTAAACATAATACTCTTTTATAAAGGGATTAATAGAAAGGTTGTATCATTTAAGAATGAATGGAGAATATAAAAAAATTAACATACATAGATTCTAAACTTTCCAAATGAAATTTCCTAACTAGAGATTATGAGAAGTGATAAGTATTTTTTAATTCTTAATTAGAAAAATTTGAGTTTCATTCCTGAAAATAATATCGATTTTATTTAAAACTCAATATTCCGACATGAATTTGAATTAGTCAAGCTTCAGCAAATAATATTATAGTATTGAATAGAGAAAAAAGAAACTGAAAATAAAACTTGTAGACCCCGTGCTTGCCTCTCTTAATCCCTGCATGCCTATTTCTTTATAAAAATAAGATAAAACACTTCAAGATTTTATATTAGTTTTGCGCTCTAAATTAGTTTCTATTTTAACATTTAAGATACTATTTCTAACCTATTAATCCTTACGTTGTCATAAGTTTAATTAGTTTAACTTTAACATAGTAATATTTAATTTAATTACTAATTCAATTAGTGATTTAATTTATATTTGATATGAAATTATTCACCATAATCAAACTTAACCCTAAATTCAATGGACCATTAGAATAGTTATGTTATGGAAAAAAATCAACAATATTCAGTATTTTAGTTTAGTTACCTCTTGAGTTGCAAGTGATATGTCTATTTGTATTACATGCGCTTAAAACCGATTTCACTATCCTTTTTTTAAAATATAAAAGCATGATATTTATATTACTTAAAACAAATTACAGGAGTAAGACATAGTCTTAAGGGCATTACTATTGCCCATCCTTACTAGGTAAGTGCAAACATCAGTAGAGATAGTTATTATACTATTATAAAGTTCATGCTTGTTCTTTTGAACTTCTTCTTTAGGAAAAAAAGGCGGATAAGCATGATAAACACATTTGTTACTCGGAGGATGCTTCATTACTTCTTTAGCCAGTCGATGAGCCACTTCATTTGTTTCCCTAAAATTGTGCTTCAGTATTGGGAGCATCATGAGTTGGTGCATTAACCATCTGCATTCAAAATAATATTGTAAAAATTAGTACAATCTTCATGCATTAGTTTAATAACGTCCGTGCTATCAATTTCAATTTCCATATTTGTATCTTTAAAGTCCATTGCAATTCTTAGTCCTTCAAGTAGGGCCAATAATTCTGCATGGATCGGGGAGGAGGCATGTATTATTTTATGGTATCCCATAATCCAATCATCATTATCGTTACGGAATAATCCACCAATTCTTGCTGCATTGTTAGTAGAAGAGAAAGCACCATCACAATTTAGTTTAATAATATTTTTTGACGGTTTATGCCACTTGATCTCAATGGGAACTTTCTTGGTGGTGAAAGGGTTTTCTTCCGTAAAAAAAAAATATTCCCATGCAAAGTGCATGGGCTTTTTCACGTTCAGTGAGCCACTAAGATTATTTACGTTATTACTATTTTTATTTTTTCATCTTCCCAAATGCAGAATAGGAAGAGAGTTTCCCAATTAATATTATAGAAATTTTGATTGATGAAGGCATTACGAAGGTCTCTGAGCCATTTAACATCGCCAGTAATGTTATGGTAGCTAATACCCATGGATTTCCAGAATTGTTGGGTAGAAGTACAATTCAAGAAGATGTGTTGGATGTTTTCAATGCCAATTTTGCATGTAATGCATGTGACATCAATGTTCATACCAATTTTATGAAGATAGGCTCTACAAGGAACACCATTATGAGAGCATTTCCAGAGAAAGATTTTAATTTTGTTAGGACAACGGAGATCCCATATCCATTTATAGGAATTTGAAGGAGGATAGGGATTAGTGAGGAGATTATACCAAGATTTTGTAGAGAAAATGCCATTAGAGCTTAGTTTCCAGCTAAATTCATCAGTTTTGAAATTATTGGAGGGAGTTAGAGTAATACTAATGTTGTGGATCACTTCAGGAGATAATTCAAAGCAAATATTCTTTATGTCCTAATTATTATCCCTAGTTAAGCTTCAGAGAGAAAGATTACACTAATTTTTGTTAAGGAGACCCTCAATAGAGCTTCTAAGGTAGGAGAAATTATAAATCCAATTATTATACCAAATTTTTAAACAAGAATTTTTAGAGGGGTGCCAAAGAATTCCTTTCTTGCATATTTTCCATCCACGGTGAATGGATTTCCAGATGAAGGAAGAATTTGTGATAGATTTTGAATGAGCATATTTGGACATGATGAAATGACACTATGGAGTGGAAGGTTTTTTTAAGAGTCTCCATACAAGGACTGATAGGGTAACCAAGTTTTTCTTTTTTGCCTCGTGAATACTCAAACCACCCTCTTTTAGATCCTTGGTAACAGTATCCCAGCTAATTAGATGAAGCTTTTTGATAGTACTTGTAGAGACCCAGATAAAATTTATTTGTATTTTATCAATAGATTTAAGTGTTTTGGGTGAAAGGAGGGTGTATTGCATTATGTGCAAGGGGATTGCTTCTAGAGTATTTGTTGCTAGAATGGTATGCCTAGCCATATTGAGAAATGAACATTTCCAGTGAGATAGTTTGAAATGTAACTTGTACAGGATGAATTGAAAGTCCTTGGTTTTAGGATATTTACTAAGGATTGAGAATCTAAGGTATTGTCACGATCCCAACCCCGGTCGTGATGGCGCCCAACACAATGCTAGGCAAGCCCGACCAATTAACATCTCACAATATTTTTCTTTATAATTCGATACTAATTTTCGACATTTAACACCCATTTAATATAAATAGAAGTATAAATTTAATAGATGAAATGTGCGGAAAACCATAACCATGAAAAATCTCTGTAAAACAGCCCACTGAACTGGTATCACAAGTTTGAGCCTCTAATACAAGGTTTTAACAATCTAATATAGAAATATGTCTAAAATGCGGAATAAATAAGTAGTGATAGAAGGAGAAATCGGGTCTGCGAACGCTATGCAGCTACCTCGATAACTCCGATGAAAAACTGAACGATAGGAAAGCTCGCTCTATGCCTCAAGAATACCTATACCTGCACACATGATGCAGAGAGTAATGTGAGTACTCCGACCCAGTGAGTAATAACAATAAATAATGGCTGACAGTATAAAATCACGTAAATGCACTAAGCAGTTCTAAATCAAAATAGTAAATCACTTAAACAGCAGTAAATGAGAAAATCAAGTGTAATTCCTTAACCCAGTTAAAAGCTGGTATCATCATTATGAATTCACTCCACGAGCATTTCAATTTTTTTATTTGTTCTTATCCTCAGTTCTCAATTCATATACTTCTCTCAACAACCGAATTAATAAAAATATGTACCGCTGTGGCGTGCGGCCCGATCCGTATATCGCTGTGGCGTACAACTCGATTCATAATAATAATAGCCGACTGCGCTCACTGGGGTGTGCAGACTCCGAAGGGGCTCCTTCAGTCCAAGCGCTATATTGCTGTAGCGTGCAGCCGTATCCATATAAGTAATTATTGCGGCATGCAGCCTGATCCAATATATGTATTTGCTGCGGCGTGCAGCCCGATCCAATATATAAAATATACATTTGCTGCTGCGCGCAACCCGATCCATATCATATAAAATATACATTTGCTGATGCGCGCAACCCGATCCATATCATATAAAATATACATTTGCTGCTGCGCGTAACCTGATCCATATCATATAAAATATCCTCACTATTGGGTCCTCAACTCCTCTAAGTCATTTAAAATCACAGCCTCTCGGGCATAAGTACGGTAGGGATCTTAGCCCTCATATTTCTTTCTATTTATGATTAACATTTCAAAGATCTGGTTCATATCATTTTAACCAATTGGAAACGTGACTGAGGATTTAAATTTTTGCAAATAAGTGAGGAAAAACCAGTCAAAAATCCCTAAGGGTTCTACAGGTCGGTGCAAGGCCCCAAGCATGACAACAAGCCCAATTCAGAATAATAAAGTATATATCTCAATAAAAAATGGAGTAAAAATATCATTCAAGATGGACCAAGTCACAATCCCCATAGTATTGAACCTCACGCTCGTCACACAGCATGTATCTTAACTTAGTATAGCACTATGTTGTGCAAATTCGGAGTTTTAAACCCTCTGGACATCATTTAAAATTATTACTCACCTCAAGCTAGCCAAAACTCTAGCTCGCTATGCCCTTGCCTCTCAAATTAATCTTCTCTTGCGTCGAATCTGACCAAAATCACAACGAATATGTCACATTATGCTAAGGAGACAATACCCAATCGAAACAATCGAAAATATCAAAATTCATGAAATTGACAAAACCCGACACCCAGGCCCACGTCTCAAAATTTAGAAATTTTTACATCAACGGTTTCCTTATCTCCCCACGAGTCTAACCATACTAAAATTATCCAATTCTCATATTATTTCGACCCTCAAATCCTCGAATCTATTCGAGAGGGTTTCTAAGCTTTTCCCGCTAAATTCATGGATTTAATGCCAAAACTTGTAATAGATTCAAGTAATATAACCAAAATTGAGTTATGACACTTACCCCATTGTTCTCTCCAAAAATCTCCCGAAGAATCGCCTTATCCGAGCTCCAAATCGGTAAAAAATGGAAAATGGGTTCGTCCCATTTTCTGAACTTGAGAAAAATTTGTCTAGAAATTTTTGTGTGCACTGTTCACCCCGTGTTACTGTTCACACACGTTACTGTTCACGGTACTATTCATGGATACTATTACAGGGTACTGTTATGGGGTACTGTTCTTGGGCACTGTTCAAAACTACTGTTTACAGTGCTGTGAAAAAATGCAGCAACTTTATTTTTCGTGCCTAAATCGATCTGTTAACCTTTCGAAATACACCTGAGGCCTTGGGACCTCAACAAAATACATCAACCAATCCTAAAACATCATTTGAACTTTTTCCAATCTTTAGAATGCTCAAAACAACATCAAAACATAAATTTTTTATCGGATTCAACCTTAAAAATTTCGAAAACTCTAAAAATACATTTTTGATCAAAAAGTCTACCAAACCTCATCCGAATGACCTAAAATTTTGCACACACATAAATCACCTAATGAAGTTACAACAACTCTCGAAATTCCATTTCGACTCCCGGATCAAAATCTCACACATCAACCAGAAATCGCCAAAATACTAACTTCGCCAATTCAAGCCTAATTCTACACCGGACCTCCAAAACCACTTCTGATCACGCTCCTAAGTCACAAATAACCTCTCGGAGCTAACCGAATCATCAGAATTTACATCCGAGCCCTCTAACACATAAGTTAACTTCCGATTGTCCTTTTCCAAACTAAGCTTTCCTTAAAGAGACTAAGTGTCTCATTTCCTATCAAGACCACTCCAATTCAACTTGACTACATATGACACGGATAAAGGAGCATATAGAAGTAAAAAATAGGAAGAACAGAGTGGTAACTCATGAGACGACGGGCCGGGTCATCACAGGTATTTACCAAACTCAGTGGTAGATGTTATGCCAAAAAGAGATGTTAGGAAGTTTGATTGATCTTTTGAGCAAGTTGGTGGAATGACAATTCTGGACTTACTTTTATTTATGGCTAGTCCAGATTCCATAGAGAAAAAATCCATGCATCTTTTTATGTAAAGGCTAGTTTTTTTTATTAGCTTTTCCCATAAGAGTTAAGTCATACATGAAAAGTATATGGGACAAAGAAGGACCCCTATGGACAATTTGGATGGGATCCCAATTCCTAAGTCCAACCTGGTAATTAATAAGTCTAGAAAGAAGTTCAATACATAATATGAAAATGTAGGGGGAGAGAGGATCACCTTGACGAATGCCCCTACTAGGTTGGAAGAAGTTTGTTCTTGACCCATTGACTAATACACCTATTGAGCTAGTAGTAATACAATGCATAATGAGTCTAGTAATCTTAGGAGGAAATTCGAAGTAAAGAAGGGTCTTATGGACAAAAGATCATTCTAGCCTATCGAAGTCCTTTTCTATATCCAGTTTAATGAGCATATCAAAATTTGATTTTTTGAACGTCTAAGGCTATTCATAATCTCCTGAATGATTATAGCATTATCACTAGTTCTTCTATTTTTAATGAAACTTGATTGCATAGGACTAATAAGGAGGGATAGGAAAGGCTTCAATCTATTAGTGATGATTTTAGTGACAACCTTGTAGGCAGACTGCACAATCCAATAGGTCTAAAGCTTTTGAGATTTTTAGCATTTGGTAATTTGGGAATGAGACATAAGTATGTATCATCGATGCCACTAGGAAGGGATTGAGTGGAGAAAACTTGGTGACAATAAGAAGTAAATTTTTTTTTTAAAATGTGCCAATGCTTTTGGTAGAAAAAAGGATGGATGCCATCCGAACCTAGAGCCTTAAATGGTTTAAAAGAAAAAATGACCTTAGTGATTTCTATATTGGTAAGAGGGTAGTCTAGACAGTGTAGGTCAGGCTTATTAACAATTGAAGGATCCAAGATAGAATTTTTTATTGGAGAGGAAATTTTTTCACTTTGAAAGGCCTCTCTAAATAAGGTAAATGTGTGATCTAAAATTGATTTGAGTTAGTTGTTCAATCTCCTTTATCATTAGTGAAGTACATAATAGCATTACGACATTTGCGATTGGAAGCCATAATATGAAAAAACTTTATGTTGGAATCACCATCATTTAGCCTATTGCTCCTAGACCTTAACTTTCAAAAGTCACGTTCCATACGAAGGATATTGTTATATTCTAATTTGAGGATGGACTCATGGTTTTAAAGGAAGTGACTACTTTGGTAGTGAGGGGAAGATTGGATTCCATTTAGTCTAGCAAGGATTTGCCCTTTTTTTTTTTTAAAGATATCCCCAAACGCAGTATTTTTTCAATTAATAACCTCATTTGTAAAATGTTTCTGGGCATCAACTAAGTCTTTCCCTAACCAACTTTTCTTGACAATATTAATTAAGTTTGGATGCCTACACCAAATAGTTTCTAATCAAAGTTTTAATGGGTTTTTGGAAGATGAATGACTACGACCTTAGGGTAAATGTCAATCCAATCTTTTTTGAAAAAGATCCTATCTAGTCGTTCCATAATTAAACCTTTTGATTTTTTTCTATGGTTAGACCATGTGTATTTACAACCCTCGTAGCCTAATTCTAAAAGATTGCAATGATTAATATTATTCCAATTGGCTTTGCTACGTCTACGATTAATGGTGTTACCTCCAAGCTTATCATTTGAGGTAAGGACATAATTGAAATCACCCCTCAGTAGCCAATGACCCTTAACATTATTGCTAATTTTTTCTATGTTATTCATACTTTCACACGTTTATATAGTTTAGTACTAGCATAAATGGAAGAAAAAAGCAAAGTAATTTTTAAGGGGAGTACCTCAATTGTAGCATGTATCTCTTGGTTGTTTCTAACAAATTCATGGACCTTGACAACATTTTCATCCTAAAGAAGCACAATACCACCTGACTGACCCTCACTAGGAACTTCAATCATTTGTGAAAACTCAAAATCACTTAGAAGGGACATATGACTCTCCATTCTAGTTTCTAATTAAGTAACCTTGCAAGGTCTATGAGTGTCTAGAATTTCCCAAATGTTGACCCTAAAATTCTTATTGTTACCACCCCGGATATTTCAGATTATAATATTGGTAGGCCTATACATATTTGCATGGTTGGTTGGTGTCCCATTTTCCCTCTAAGTTTGAGGAACTGGGTTCCTCCTTAATGATTGAACTAAAATCATTGGATGATTTCCCACCGTTAGGTCTTGAGGGGGTAGCATATCCATCGAAAATTTGTACAGTTCTACTGGGCAGCTTAGAACATATCTTTTCTCTCTTTAATCCCTGAAGAGGTATAATTTTACTTCGTTGATTCTTGAAAACTCTAGGACTGGACCTGATCCCAGTAGATTTACTTCTTCTTCCCCCTCCATTTCTATATTTTCTGGTTATGGTGCATTGGGGGCGGGGGACCTGGGCTTGAGGGATCATTTGAGGGATCTAAGGTGGTGCATGGGGATCCTGTGGAGGTAGAGGTTGTGCATATTGTGTAGGTGGTGCATGGGGTGGTGGCTGCATGTTGGGGTTGTTTTGTGGGGCTACTGTGTCAAAAGGAGTCGTCCAGGGGATGAAGATGGGATTTATATTGTTGATAAATCCCTTGGAGGGAAGAAGGGGAGATCGATTAGGACTTGTTGAGATTGGATAGGATTGAAATAGGGTGGTAGGCTCCATTGAGTTCTCATGTCTTGAGCTTGACTCAAGTTTAGGGATGGGGCTAGTGGGTGGAGGATGTTGTTCATCCACAGATGATTGAAATAATTATTCATAGCCTTGTTCATCCCCTCCGAAACTAGTTGAGCTAGGAAGTGAGAGTTTTGGAGCACAATGATCGTTTCTTGACCATCGAGGACCATCATGAATGTTATTGCATGGCCCATGAGTCTTGTTCCACCCACGAAATAGGTTGATGATCTTGTGGTAGTGCTGGTTGGATAAAGAAAATTTGGTTGCCCGTTGCTTGATTCTGTGGAAGGAGTAGGTTGGACATGTTTAGGGCTCGTTTGTGCCTTAGTATTTACACTAGACGATATCTTCTTCTTTGGGTTATTGGGATCATTGGCATGTCACGCACCCTTTTTCTCGCAAAATTGGGTTTATGACATTTGGTTGGGACAACTCTTTCCTTTAGGGAAAGGGGTTTTGTAATTTTGAAGAGTCACCACCTAACGATTTTAAGGTGCTTAGGGAACCTATGGAGTTCAACTACAACTATATTTGATAACCAGAGATAGGGTAAGAGCTTGAAATTATACCAAGGGGAAGGTGTTAGGCACCCCTCAGGATCCACTAGTGTGGTTCCCGGCCAGATAGTTTTTGTGAATTTGTGCAAATTACAAGTAAACAAATAAAGCTCAAATAATGGGGGATTTTGAATTTAAATAAACAAGTGTTTGAAAAACAATAAAAGCAAGGTTTGAAAAAATTGAGTTATAATCTAAGCATGCTCGTGAGTGTAAAAAGGGTCCTATGTTTGTTTATAATATGGATAACATCAATGCAATATCCGATAATCACTCCTCAAATAAGGGGCTACACGTGGTATTAGAGCACCGGTAATCATATCCATATCTACACTTTCCACCCTGTAAAGGTATTAAAGCGCGGATTGGTCTCGACCTCTATTGCGTGCTATTACCCGTTCCGTTCCTATCAGTCCCGGAGGGATTTTAGCACTACTATTCCCATAAGAGGGAGGATTTTAGGCTGACTCTTGGGTTTAAAGGTAAAAAGTCTAAGGCGACATACAAAAACACATAGGACTGCATTTAAAGGGAAAACATGTAAGCAATTAGAAGGCTCATATAAACCTCCGCAAATAATGCATATAAATAGCACAACTTAAACACAACTAATGCCTGAATTTTAAAATCCTAAAGTAGGGACGAGTCAAAACCAGATTCATTATATAGCTCAGATAAGAAGTCTGAATCAGGCATGCCTGTTAGTTGTATCAATTAATAATTATCAAAGGGGGTTCCAATGTTTATTATTACCTAAGGTTTGCCTAGGTGTAATAGTGATATCCTATGAGCATGATATCTATATTGATTAAGAAATGCAATGGAGGAGTAATTAATTTTGAACAAATGACTTGAGATCCCATTGGCATGCTTTCTAACGGTATTAAGTCAAGGCAGTGTTTGAGAAACTTATTAAAGAAACAACATATTAATTAACTAATCTAATTCAGAATAATAACATGAACTTCCAACAAAACTATTTTTTTTTAAAATTCTATAGGCATCATTTCTATTACAGCTATTTAGATCCTATAGGCATGATATCTAAGTATGTGAAAGCTGACTTTGGACTTATAGGCATGATTTCTAAGGGGAAACGAGTTTGGATACGTGCTGTAACGAACACTTCAATTACTTTCTATCATATATGCATAATATCTAATTGTAAAGATGATTTTTAACCCTATAGGAATGTTATCTATTATTAAAGCCATTTATATCCTATAGACATGATTTCTAGTTGTGTGAAAGTGAAACATGCAGAATTTACTTTAAACATGAACTGATCCTATAGGCAGACCATATTTGAAGCAAACAGATGTTATCTACCCAACTTACCCACAATGTACAACTACCCACCCTTTTCACTAATCTCCCCGATATTGTTTGCAAATTATTACAGCCCCAATGATTAAATTACAAAAGAAATACATAAATAAGAAATTACAACAAAAGGAAACCTGATCTTGACTTCCTATCTGAGTTATGTAATTAATCACTTCAATGCCAATGTTTCAAATCCTTTCTCATACCCGAGTGAGTAAAAGTTCCCTAAGGATCTCGGCATCCCGGGCAGTGCTTATTCCCAGGTTTACATAACCAAATAGAATGGGTGAAGTGTGGAAGGGCCAACCCTTGTGTGTCCAAGATCAGAGGGAACTCAAGGGTCCCAAGGCAAAGCTTACACAAGAGGGGCAGAACCTAGCTTCTAAGAGTATAGTGGGAGTGCAGAACATAGTTTGAAAGAGATTTACTAAAACTGGATTGGAAATAGTAAGTGCTAAGGGTAATTTGAAAACAATTGTAGTAGTGAAACTCAAGCTACACAGAATCAGTAGTCATTCAAAGGGGTAAAAGATTATGGGGATACACTGTATAACCCCAGCATGGGTCCGATTTGGTCATGCACAACAATAGCTGATGCTGGCATGGCCAAAAACCATTCAAAGGAACATAAACACATATAGGGGATATGGGGGGTTTGAGATTCATAAGGTAGCAAGTACACAACAAGTGACTGATAGAGTACACACATAGGGAATCATTAATTTAAAAAGGGGAAAGGAACATATTACAACATGCTAGTAGGGTAACTTGACTGCAGAAACATAAGTAGATGTAGACAAGAATGAGAAACTGAAGCAACTTAAAGAAGCATGTTGTTGTTGAGACTTAAAAAATTTAACTAGGGCATACCAGTAGAGAAGCAAAGTGCAGAAAAGTAAAGCAAGCAAGATTCCACAGTCTAGCCATGGCTTTCAGCTGGCTAGACAAAGGGATATGACAAAGTAACAGTAAAGAAAAAGATAGTTTTTGAGTGTAAGTGTGTGTTCTGAACTTAAATTATTCGTGTCTTTCTAATGAAAATATTGGGGGTATTTATAGCTTTGAAAATGAGTGAAAAATAAGGTAACAAGTAAAGTTTACCATAAATATGGAACTAATCACAATCAAAATCAATTAATACATGTACTTTCCTTTAATCAAGGAATTACTGTTCAAACGGATGCTGACAGGAATAATTAAGGAAAGAAAACCAATTTGAGATAGATTGATTTCTGACCATATCAGGGATAGTAAAATATAGATTATACAATTGAGTCTAGGTACATAATATATTTAATTGTGGAAAGGATTCAGTAGGGTAAAATATCACAACAAATAAAGGAAGGAATCAATCACTTAAACAAGCGAGTAAAATTAGGGTTTATAAGAAAACCTTGCAATTAAATCGTCACTTAGGAAAATCAAGATCAATCAAAAAGGAATCATGATTCTGCACTTTGCCATATAAATAGAGAAGAACAAACATGCAAGGCCAAACATATTGGCAAAAGAAACAACCATATGAACATACAGCAGTAACAAAAGTAGGCTAGGGTTTGGTACTAAATGCACCTATCGAAGCATAGTAGTCAGCAAAGTCAAGTAGTCACATCGAACCAGCGTGAAGAATCAAACTAACAAGTAAAAAAAGGTCAGGAATAAGTGAAGAATCCTTTAACTCACAGTAACGAGTGAGGAAAACTTTTTTGAGAAATCAGGGTTTTAACAATAGTAAAAAAAATGGTAAGAACTCTGAATCAGTCAACAAAGAAAAGGATCCAAACACAAAGAACTTAATCGAAACAAGCATTTATACAAACAAACAAAGACATCTTCAGAACCCGGATAAAATCAAAAAATACCCAGGGTTGTAACACGATGAGCCAGGTAGAAGAAAAACATGAACAAATCATTTAAACACAATAATATAAGCTAATACTAAAAAAATCAGAGAAGAAATCCTTTAAGAGCATTTAAGAAAACCCTAATCGTAGAGATGAAGAGTCACTTTGAAAGAAAATCGAAAAACCTTTGAAAAAACACCAAGGAGTTCATAACATGCACAAATCTAAGACAGATTTGAAAGAAAAATTGGAAAGCACTTAAAGATAGGGTTTTAGAGAACCCAGAAAAGTGAAAAAAGACTTCAAAAAGTTACCGATCTAGTTGGAAAAGCCATGGATCCAACTCGATCGGCCATGGATGGCCGGAAAATACCATAGACAGAAGTTGAACAAGATTTGGATTAGATCTCTTTGAGATCTTTCCATGGAATCACGAAAGCTGGCCACAAGGAGACACGAGAGACGAATACACGCCTCAAACAACCATGAGAGTCCATGGATTAGGTGAGAATTGAAGGGGATTAGGGTGACGACGGCTAGGGTTAGCCTTAGGTTTCAGAGAGAATTTGAGAGGATAAGGGATTCAAGGGCGGCGGGTTGGTAGAAATGATTTAGGTTTTAGGGGTCGTTTGGGTTTAATTATAGAAGGTGAGCCGGTGGCTGTTGATCTAAATGATCAACAACCTATATTGAAGGGGGTAGGTAGGGACTCGGGTTTGGGTTGGGTTTAAAGGGTTAGGATCGGTTAAAATTAGAATTGGGCTGGGTTAATTGGGTCTGATTTGGGGTTTAATTTAGGCTTAAATTTAAATACAAATGGGCTGTTACTTAAATAGCCAATTTTTCCCTTTTAAAATTATAAAAATAGTAAATAAATTGGAAGCACTAAAATGATTCAAAGCATGTAAATGCCAATTTAAAATATAGGACTTAATTTTATGAATATAAAACTCAATTAAATCTTAAAAAGGCTAATATTACAATTATAGGCAATTGACTTTAAAAAGTACTAAATAAAATTATAAAAATATGCAAAAATTATTTTAGCCATATTTTGGCATAAATATAAATATCCAATAAATGAATTATTAAAAATAATAATTTTGGACACAAGTATTGGGATTTTATGAATAAAAAAGGGAAACAAATCGATTTAAAAACCTTTAAAATAATAAAACATTTTAAAAGTGTTTTGCATATTGAAAATATATAGCAAAAATTGGGTGTCAACAACTGCCCCTCTTTAATTGGGAAGGATGAAAGAGTGTTCGGGTAAAGATATGATGGCCAATTTTGATCGAGCGAAACAATTTGAAGAGGTTTAGGCCGCACCCTGGATTCTGAGCTGCCTACATATCCCTGGTTTTATAGGAATCAGGCCATATGTAGTTCAGGATCCATCGATGGAGTGTGCCACTGGAGACTTTCCATGAACGGACGCAATATTTAGGGCTGGGTGAGTGGATGACTTACGAGAATGGTTAGGTTTGAAATGGCTGCGGGCACTGAGCGGAACCAATCCTGCAGGATGGCTGTCGCTTTTCTGTTTACCTGTAAATAAGCAATACAAAAATATATTATGCGTAGATTTAGACATGATGTAAATTTTTGTTGGACCATGAATACCGTCTTTGGGCGGTTAGATGATGTCCTTAGACCATGATATCTAGGGCCATGAAGTGTATAATAAAGGATTCGCAAGCCATGAAGTGATGTTCTGGGGCTATGAGGATGGTGCCTCCGAACTATGACGCCTTAGAATAATGACAAGTAAAAGATTGAAAGAAATCCCCAGGCCATGGCATGCTGTTATAGGGCTAAGAAGCTGGTGCCTCCGAATGATGATGCCTTTGGATGAGTTGGCGATATTTCAGCCCATGAAGTATGTAGTAGTATGTGGCGATCTTTCAGCCGTGCAATGTGGCAATCTTTCAGCCGTGCAATGTGACGATCCGTGCAGTATGGCGATCTTTCTGTTGTGCAATGTGGCGATCTTTTAGCCATATAATGTGGTGATCTTTCAGTTGTGCAAATGTGGTAATCTTTTAGCTGTGCAAATATAGATGGAGACAACGTTTAGTCTCGGAAGGCAGAATGGTAGCCTTATGCAATTTGAAAGGAAAATGGTAGCCTTAAGCAATGCAAATGCAGATAGAGGTAGAGCTTAACCTCGGAAGGCAGAATAGTAGCCTTATGCAGATTGGAAGGCAGAATGGTAGCCTTAAGCAATGCAAATGTAGATAGAGGTAGAGCTTAACCTCGGAAGGCAGAATAGTAGCGTTATGCAGATTGGAAGGCAGAATGGTAGCCTTATGCAAGTTGGAAGGCAGAATGGTAGCATTATGCAAGTTGGAAGGTAGAACGGTAGTTTTATGTAATGCAAATGCAGATAAAGGTAGAGCTTAACCTTGGAAGGTAGAATAATAGCCTTATGCAGATTGGAAGGCAGAACGGTAGCCTTCTACAAGAAATAAAATAGCAAATGACGGTAGAGTTTTTTAGCTGATAGCAGATTGTGGCGTGGTGATTACTGAGAGCATTTTGACATGCGGAACATTACAGGTGCGTACTGATAGCAAATGTCGGCAAGTATAATGGTGAAGAGAGTCGTATTCTTGAACAACGTTTGTTCTATGATTGTGCAATGCGTTTTAATGATTCGCGATCCTTTTGCGTGTATCCAAAGAAAAATCATGAGTTTTGTAAATGGGAAGGTTAGTTCGTATACCCGTTGGCTTTGCTTGACTCGCTTGGCTTTGATCTAGCGATACCGTCTGTGTCATTGGGGTACCATTGCTAAATAAGAAGTTTCAATAATAGACATGCATAATTTTTTAAAAGTATGACATAAGTGTATAATTAAAATACTTTTTAGATGAACCACCGATGTTTACGTAGTTCGAGACATTGCAACCTCTCTTGCTACGGAATTTTGAGGGTCCTCCTGAAAATTCTACCCCAGTTTGATTGGTTGACACTTCTGACTGCTGCTCGTGCAGCGATCGGCTGAAATTACTTTAGAATTTGGAGGGTCCTCCTCAAAATTCTACCCCAGTTTCCAATTGTCGGGGGTGGGGGGGGGGGAATGAAAATTTTATTAAATTATGACCGAACCCACAGGGCTGTCTACATATCCCCTCTTAAATGAGAATCAGGTCAGGCATAGTTCAATTTACATCGTATAAGGGAAGCATAAAGATTATATATAGTAACGCTTGACTGCATCTGAATTAATCGACTTTGGCCTATCTGCAGACACAGACTAATCTCATCAATGGTGGACCTCTGAGACCTATCAAAAGCTTTCACATTGATTGCTCCTTCTTTTAATTCATGCAGCCCTTTGCCCAACTTCTTGAGCGTTACCAAAGGACATATGTTAAGGCTGGAACCCCCATCAATCAAGATTCTGGTGATGAAATAGTCTTCGCATTGTACAGTGATGTGCAGTACTTTGTTGTGACCCAGCCCTTCTGGCGGCAGCTCGTCCTCATAAAAGGTAATTTGCCCCACTATATTAGCCATTTCCCCGCCAGTGATGTTACATGATACGTAGGGTTCACTCAACACCTTCAATAGAGAATTCTTGTGTGTTTTGGAATTCTGCAGCAATGAGAGCATGTATATTTGTGCTGGCGTCTTGTTTAACTTGTTGATGACCGGATACTCCTTGTTCTATATTTTCCTCCAAAGGTCATCCAGACCCGTCTCAATGAGGGGAGGCCGATTGGAGGCCCGCTTGCTTGATTCAGCTAGATATTCAGGGATATAGACTCTACCAATTCTTGTCATACCCAGGGTTGTGACAGTCTCTTCAATTCTGACCTTAACCTTTCTTCTTGCCTCGGTTGTATAATCCCAGGGTAATGCATTTGTGTAGAATGACGGCATGGTGGACATCGCCATTGGGATCGGTGCGACTACCTTCACTTCAAATAGAACATGTTCTTTGGGTGGCAGGACTGCAACCTCAAATGGTGCTGGTGCCTTTGCCGATGGCGCTACTTCAAACTCAAGAGGTATAGACATATCTACCTCGGTGTCCTCAAACGGTTAGATCTGGACTATAATCGGATTGAGAGTAACTGCTGGTTTCTTTGGGTCATCGCCTTCTGCGATCAACCCGATGGATCCTTCAATCCGGTAAAGGGTTTTTGCGGATATATGGAGCGGCTTCCTTTGCTTCAATGACTTTGTTATCAATCAGAGACTGTATCTTGTCTTTTAAAGAGGGACATTCATTAATGGTGTGTCCTTTTATACCGGAGTGGTATTCACAAGACTTGTTTGGGTTAACCCATTGTGAAGGATTCTCACGGGTTGTAGAAGGGACGAGGGTGACATAACCAGTAGCTTTGAGCCTCTCATATAGCTGGTCAATGGGCTCGACAATGGCTGTGTATTATTTTGGAGGCCTTCGATCAAAATTAGGTCGGGGCTTAGGGAAATTTTGGCGTGCGGGGGGTGATTGATAATGAGATGGTTGGGCATTGTAAGTTTGGTAAACATGAGCGGGTTGGGAGTTTCTGGGTGATGTAGGTTGATATGTAGGGGGTGGAGATGACTGATAAGTTGGTGGGGGAGTTTGGTAAGAGGGTGCTTGGTAATTTGGGGCTGGCTGATATGTGAGTGGAGGTATTGGGTAAGTTTGGTATTTGAGGGGAGACTTGGTCCTTTGTGAAACCATCACGGCCCCTACGTCTCTCTTCTTAGACACACCACCAAACTGTAAGGCCTTATTTGTAGCTTGTAAGGCCTCGAAGTTTGTAACCATACCGCTCTTAATACCTTCTTCAATTTGTTCCCCCAGTTTGATAATGTCAGAAAACTTATGATTATCAATCACCATCAATCGCTCATAGTATTGCGGGTCTTGAGCCCGGACAAAGAACTTGTTTATTTGTTCTTCTTCTAAGGCGGGTCTGACCTTAGCAACTTTGGGCCTTCAGCGAGTAGCATACTCGCAAAATGTCTCCGCGGGCTTCTTCTTTAGATTCTAGATATAGAAAACATCTGGCGCGTTCTCTGTGTTAAACCTGAATCTGTCTATAAAGTCAAATGACAATTCTACCCAGCTCGACCACTTCTTAGGATCTAGGCTGATGTACCAAGATATCACATCTCCTTTCAGACTCCTCATGAACAACTTCATACGGATCCTTTCATCTTTTTCTACCCCAACCAGCTTGTTGCAGTCTGTTCTCAGATGGAACCTTGAATCACCTGTACCATCAAACATCTCGAACTTAGGAGGTTTGTATCCCTCTGGTAGTTCGACATCCGATTGTATGCAGAGGTCTTCATAGTTCAACCCTTCGATCCCTTTACTTCCTTCGATGCCTTGAATCCGACTGGTTAGTTTCTTAAGTTCCTTAGCCAAGTTTTTGATGAGCAGATCCTTTTCATTTGACTCAGGTATGCAAGGTATAGGTTGGGTGGAGAGTGGAATGGTCTCCACGTAGATGGCATTGTTGTGGTGGCCTGGTGTATGGGCGTGGAAATGGTCATTTGCGGAGTTTTGAGGCTCTGGATGAGTAGTGGAATGTTGTTTGGAGTATGGTAAGAGTTGCATTGGTTCTTTGTTGATGCAGTGGGATGATTCGGTTGTTTTTGAGGAGGTGTGGTGTTTTGAACATTAGGGAAGTTGGTGTATGGGGTGCTGAGGGAGAAGGATAGTTTGGCCAGATTCCGAATCCGATCGAGCTCTTCCTGAAACTTCAACAATTTCTGTTCAAGTTGTGATATTTTCGTTGGGAACCCGAATACCATGGCCATCAGTGGCCTCTGTTGTTGTGTTCTCTTTTCTGATGTTATTCAAATTTTCCATTTTGCCTTTCTTCTTGTTCTTAACAGGACTAAGAGGAGGAGTAGTTGGAGGGACCCTGGATCTCGTGGAATAAGATGATGGTGCCAGAGTGCACGAACTAACCTTTGGAGAGGGGAATAACAAAAATAAAACAAAAAGGTAACCAATTAGTGTGGATCATGAAAAAATATTGCAATATGTAAACACGTAGTGCAGGAATGTAAAACATGTCCTAATTTAGGAACCTCGTTGTGCCGAAGGTGGGCCTAGCAACAAGTTGATTTGGAGAACTTGGAATGCTAAATGCCTCATTTCATTGATAAAGATAAGTCGAAACCCAAATCGACATTAAATAAGCAGGAAATAAAAGCTACTAATGGCCACTAGCCTTGTTACATTTTAAAGAGAAAAAGATAAATTCCTATCTATTTGGTCCCAGAAGGACCTTCCCAAGATTCGTCATCCTTGGCTCAATCGAACAACTTTCCTAACTCGCGAAGTCCTAGTAACAGGTATGCTCTGTCTAGATATCCACCTTCAGTTCCTTTATCCTCTTGAAAATCTTCGACCCTTTTGAGAAACTTTCTTTCCAGCTCCATTATGCCTCGCTCCAAGTATCCCAGCCTTTTGATGGCGTTGGTAGCCATGTCTTTCCATTCATCAATCAGCTTTTGGTTGGACTCTTGTATTTCGTGATGTTCACTTTCGCACTCACGTATCCTTTTGCGCAACTGGTTGTACTTGACTTGTGCCTCGGCCTTTTTGTCTATAATCTTGTGGCCTCGAACAAACCTTGGCTGGCCCAAACCATCATGACTGTATTCCAACCAACCTGAATAGAAATAAGTATAATCGGCGTGATATCTGTTTGGCTCTATGGTGTCTCTCCCTATTACGATCTTTCTATGCCACATGTGTTGGGCTTGGCACTTGTAGGGGCTATCATCGCCTTGGAAGTCGGCTCGAAAGTGGCTCATCTTGTCGACCCTAGGTATGACTTCCTTCCTACCATCTTGCCTCATCACTCGCAGAGGGATGTAAGGGTAGGTTCCCCTGAGACCAATTAGTATCAGGAAAGGTGCATCTCTGGATCGGGCGATGAACTACTCTATTGGAATCCATTCGAACATCCACTGAACTTGTTCTTCGGTTAGATTATCAAGTAGCTCCACCCATCCTTTAGCATCCTCAAGCTGACCGAACACATCGGGGATGTAATTCATTCACTTCGGATGGTGGAAATCGATGTGATCATCCCAGTCCCTATGCTAAATTTCTTGTCGATATTCACCATTTTGGAGATGCTCCATGAGCCAAAGTTGAAGTAGTAGATTGCAGCCTTCGAAGTGTTTTGTTCCTCGTTGACACTTCTCTAAGGCTCGGTATATGTCTGCAATAATCATGGGTACAATGCTGAATGCCTGCCCACCAATCCCCTCCATTAGGATTTTGGTTACCATAGCCAACCTAGTATGAATTCTACCTTTCTTCATTGGAAATACAATCAGACCCAGGAAATAAAATATGAAGACAAAAACCCTGTGATCGACGTGTCCCAAGGATGTGATGGAAAACTCGCCAGAGTAGGTACGGTAAGATTTGATGCGACCGTACCTTTCATACAAGTAGTCAAAAGGGATGTATGAATCCTTCAAGCATGTTAATTTCGGATTCTTCTTCAAACACATCATTTTAAGGAAGCCCCTACCTTTGCGATTCTCAGGCATTAGCAAGGCCAGAGTTTCCCATACTAGACCGGCCAGTCCTCCTATCTTCTTTAGCAAAAGTGTCGTTTCAATGCCCCTAAAGCGGAATACGACCCTTTCACAATCCCAAAATAATGTGGCAGGTTCTAGGATCATGTTATTAGGTTGGATCTCCAGGAGGGATGGTAGATTTTCCAAATATTTTTTGATGAGATTTTGATCACTAGAGTGTAAATCTTTCCACCAGCTTAGCAACCTTGGGTTGGTGTTGGTAACCATGCCGAATCTTGGGACTTCGTGCCTCATATTGCTACAAGGAAAATAAGGTTAGACCCTTCCCCTACCGGACTCGACTATTTAATATCAATGATTAGCATGAAGCATCTAGTTCTCCAAATAAATGCACAGAATGTGACGAAGTTCGTTTTGGGTTTAGGGAAACCCAGTGGACTTTTGGACAAAGCTAACTTAAAGGATCATTATGTGAACAACATAACTGATCCCGCTAGGTTTGACCATGATGCATGCACAATTTGAACGGAGTAAGGTTTCTATGGGGTTTTAGACTGGTACCCTTGAGCGGACAACTCAAGGGGGAAGGCTCAAAACTGTCGACAACACCGCTGATCGACTAGTTTTACCGCAAATATGCCTTTCTGAATTTAGGGGTAATGATATAGGAAGAGCGCAACCAATCATTATAAGCGTTGCTATAGTATTTGTTTGGCACGAGTAGAGTATGATGTTGAGAATGATTATGCAATAATTAAAACATGTTGACATGTATTTGCATATTAAGAAAGCAATAAATACAACTGTTTCATAATTTAAAGTAATAAAGGAAGGAAACCAAGGAAGATATGTCAGTGTTTCTTATAAAGAAAAAATTAAATGCTTAAAGGAATTAAACACATAATTTCACATAGGAGAGGTACAAATTTACAAGAATAATCTGAAATGGTAAAAGCCTAAAAATCCCCGGCGGAGTCGCCATGCTGTCGCGCCCTCTTTTTCGCACGAAATCAGGTTTATGACATTTGGTTGGGATAACTCTTTCCTTTTGGGAAAGCGGTTTTGCAATTTCGAAGAGTCTCCACCTAACGATTTTAAGGTACGTTAGGGCACCTATTGGGTTCAACTACAACTATGTTTGATAACTAGAGATTGGGTAAGGGCTTGAAATTATCCCAAGGGGAAGGTGTTAGGCACCCCTCAGGATCCACTAGTGTGGTTTCCGGCCAGATAGTTTTTGTGAATTTGTGCAATTATCAAGTAAATAAATAAGGCTTAAATAATAGGGGATTTTGAATTTAAATACACAAGTGTTTGAAAAACAATAAAAGCAAGGTTTAAAAAAAAAAGAGAGTTATAATCTAAGCATGCTTGTAAGTGCAAAAAGGGTCCTATGTTTGTTTGTAATATGGATAACATCAATGCAATACCCGGTAATCACTCCTCAAAAGAGGGGATACACGTGGTATTAGCGCACCGGTCATCATATCCATATCTACCCTTCCAACCCCGTAATGGTATTAAAGCGCGGATTGGTCTCGACCTCTATTGCGTGCTGCTACCCGTTTCGTTCCTATTAGTTCCGAAGGAATTTTAGGACTACGATTCCTATAAGAATGAGGATTTTAGGCTTACTCTTGGGTTTAAAGGTAAAAAGGCTAAGACATACAAAAACATATAGAACTGCATTTAAAGGGGAAACATGTAAGCAATTAAAGGGCTCATATAAACCTCCGCAAATAATGCATATAAATAGCACAACTTAAACATAATTAAGGCCTAAATTTTAAAAATCGTAAAGCAGGGAATTTGAGTCAGAACCAGATTTATTATATAGCTCAGACAAGAAGTCCGAATCAGGCATGCCTTTTGGTTGTATCAATTAATAATTAACAAAGGGGGTTCCAGTGTTTATTATTACCTAAGGTTTGCCTAGGTGTAATAGTGATATCCTATGAGCATGATATCTATATTGATTAAGAAATGTAATGGAGGAGTGATTAATTTTGAACATACGACTTAAGATCCTATTGGCATGCTTTCTAACGGTATTAAGTCAAGGCAGTATTTGAGAAACTTATTAAAGAAACTGCAGATTAATTAACTAATCCAATTCAGAATAACAACATGAACTAGATGACTTTTCCAACTAAACTATTTAAAAAAAAATAATTCTATAGGCATCATTTCTATTATAGCTATTTAGATCCTATAGGCATGGTAACTAAGTGTGTGAAAGCTGACTTTGGACTTATCATGATTTCTAAGGGAAAACAAGTTTGGATACGTGCTGTAACGAAAATTGAGCTTCAATTACTTTATATCATATATGCATGATATCTAATTGTAAATCTAATTTTTAACCCTATAGGCATGTTATCTATTATTAAAGCCATTTATATCCTATAGACATAATTTCTAGTTGTGTGAAAGTGAAACATGTAGAATTTACTTTAAACAAGAACTGATCCTATAGGCAGACCGTATTTGAAGCAAATAGACCCTATAGTCATGTTATCTACCCAATTTACCCACAATATAAAACTACCCACCCTTTCACTAATCTCCCCGATATTTTTTACAAATTCTTACAATCCCAATAATTGAATTTCAAAAGACATACAGAAATAAGAAATTACAGCCAAAGGAAGCCTGATCTTGACTTACTATCTGAGTTATGTAATTAATCACTTCAATGCCAATGTTTCAAAGCCTTTCTCATGCTTGGGTGTGTCAAAGTTACCTAAGGATCTCAAGGGATCCCGGGAAGTGCTTACACCCAGGTTTACATAACCAAATAGAATGAGTGAAATGTGGAAGGGCCGACCTTTATGTGTCCAAGATCAGAGGGAGCTCAAGGGTCCCAAGGCAAGGCTCACACAAGAGGGACAAAACCTAGCTTCTAAGAGTATAGTGGGAGTGTAGAACATAGTTTAAAATAGATTTACTAAAACTGGATTGGAAATAGTAAGTGGTAAGGGTTATTTGAAAATAGTTGTAGTAGTGAATTTCAAGCTACACAGAATCAGTATTCATTCAAAGGGGCAAGGGATTATGGGGACACATTGTATAACCCCAGTAGGGGTCCGGTTTTGGTCATGCATAGCAATAGCTGATGCTGGCATGGCCACAAACCATCCAAAGGAACATAAACACACTTAGGGGATATGGGGGTTTGGGATTCATAAGGTAGCAAGTACACAACAAGTGACTGATAGAGTACACACACCGGGAAGCATTAATTTAAAAAAAGGAAGGGAACATATAACAACATGCTAGTTGATCACGCCCAACTCTAGTCCTAAAAAGGATAAGCGATCGCTGCAAATATAATCCGGTCTAAAAGTCCGGAGTTGAATCCCACAGAGAACTAAGGCTTAGCTGTATCTGTTTAATATCACCAAGAAGACAAGATTGAAAATAAATAAACATCTGAAAACTAACTATGCTTGAATTGTAAAAAAATGAAATAAAGGTCTAAAGTAATGGTTTCCCCCGTTGTTGATTTCCTTGGTTGTATATTTCTTATAGCTGTGACTTAGTTGCCTCTATCAATCATGAACTCTCCAGCTACCATAAATCTCTCTCAAGCAATTATGATAATTTACTAGACGCACTCTCTCAAGCTACGCTAGCTAGATTCGCATTATAGTTCACTTAGATCCCACCCGAAGTATCGTTGTCTCTAATCCAACCTCTAAACCCTCGGTTATGACTCTCGCCTATACTCTGGGAGTGATGTTGTTAAAAAAACTACCTAAATATGCACCCTCTCTCAAGCAAATACATAATAAATAGGAAAGGCTAATTGAGGATTCTTTCAATTAACCACAATCAAAACGTAGTTGAAAAAATAGAGATAAACAAACAATTCAAAACTATATTAATATAACAACCAAATCATCCCTAACGGGTTTCACCAAAACCCTAGAAAACAAATTAGCTATTCATAATAGTAAGTAAAACTACAAGACTAAAAATCATAACCAACAATAAAAAATAGGAAGAGGGAGGAAAAACTTGTTGAAGAATTCCCCGCCTTGCTCTCAATGTGTTCTTGCCTCCTTAGGTCTAATTTGTGTCCAACATATGTCCCTTTTTTGTTCTTGGCCGGCCTACTTTGTTTAATATAGGGTTTAGGGCTTAAAATCCCGTGTTTTGCACTTTGGTCCCTGAAATTTACATGTTCTACCGCGGTCCCACCGCGGTCACGCCGCGACCATGGTCAAATAGGTCCTCTGAACCTTTGGTAATGTTCTGCCTCGGTGTTCTATCGCAGTCCTACCATAATCATGGTTTTTCACCCTATTTCGTTTGGAATTTGGAAAAATGTAAAACATAAAAGTTGTAGCCCTTTGAGTTATCTTTCCAACCATATATTTTGGAGAGCAAATAGAGTGAAGAGAAAAAAGTTATGTCTACTTCACTAGACAGTGCGCAATATGCCTCCTCGAGTCTTCGTTCGTACTTAATTATCAAATTTGACCCTCGAACCTGATCCTTGCTTTAATTACTTGAGATTTTACTCATACTTCAAAGATCCAAATCACTTTAATTCATCTATATAGCTCGGAATCACTCCTACAAGGCATAAAACACACAGTTAGTACAAAACACTAGCGATTAAAGCGCTAACTCAACTAAAGTGCAGTAAATTAGAATGTAATAAGCGACTAAAATATGCAATTATAGCCTATCATCAACACCCCATACTTAAACCATTGCTCGTCCTCGAGCAATCAAACTACATTTTTTTATAAACCCGACTTTTTTTAAACAATTCTCCTAACTCATCACACCAAGAGTATTTAAAATAGACTAAGCATAAAAGTGTAACATCTTCACCTCAAGATTCGACTCACAAGTGCCACGCATTATTTACAACTCACCTACTTACTCTAACATAGAGGTCACTGACATTACCTTTCCTTCATGAATCAAGTGCCCACACACAACATAAAAGAGTAGTTCCACACAATGAAATTTACGAATACTTAGGAGCTCAAGATAGAAAGAATTCACTCACTCTCAGAAATAACATTCATATGCCACAAAAGATACACCATAAGCTTGTCCGTAGTGTACTACTCCACTAACCGAGCTCATTCAATCGAGGATCAATTAGGACTTTATTTGGTTGTAATGTAGGCTGCGGGACGGGTAGGGTACATTTAGATATAAGAGTGACTACACCTCCCTAAGCACTTTAATACATACATTTTAACATTTAAACCCCATACTTATGTCAAGCCAAAATTCCACTTTCACATCAATGTAAATTATCCCATTCTTCTTCAAGCACACTTACGTCAAGAGCCACCTCTTGTCAAGGAATTATTTTTTCACAACAATCCAACTATATATATTTTTTTCAATTCAAGTGGCTCTTCCTTTTTTTTAAAATAGTGAACCTTTCTCTTTATTCAATTAGTTCCACTGAAAAGCCAAACCAACCACCCCATACTTTAACTTTTACAAAGTTCATAACAATTCAAGTGCTCATGAGAGGTGAAAAGGTTCAAATAGATGGTTAATTCAAACAAATGGGTAAGGCTTGTAATGTGGTTGCCAAAGACAAAGCATTATAGGCTCAAAGAGGTTAACTACGATACATAGCAATTACGTGGGTAAAATATACATATCTGGCTCAACAAGAAAATGCCTATATCACTTCCAAGACTGAACAACACTACTATTTCGCTTTGCAAACACAGGGAAAGTTCTAGGCATCAAATGCAATGCACTGACTAACGCAAAATCTTACACACACATGGCACATAACTCACTCAGGATTGGATTCATAGACACTCTAGTCAAAGTAGTTAAGCAAAGTTAAGATAATACAACATAAGGTACTTCTACAAGATTCAAAAACTGAGCCTAAACGTCGTAACCAAAGTACTCACTATTCTCAAGGCATAGCAAAGTCAAGAGATATTGTTTCAATTCAAAGCACAACACAATGGCTCTTATTCCCAAAAAAACTAACTATACCCAGTTTAAATAAAACCCTTGGAAAAGAACCGTGGCCCAAAGAAAAACCAAAGGGGAGTTACTACACTGTCTAAAACAAAACAAAAAATCTTTTTGGTATTTTCTTTAGACTTACTTCCCTCGAAAAAACTATCTAGAAGATCCGTCATCAGGAAAAGTCCAATCTTTAAAAAAACAAATACAGCTAAAGTAGCATGAAAAGTCACCCAAATAATCTCCCCACCACACACTTAAAATTGTGCATTGTCTCCAATGCACATCCATACATACAAGAGGGTAAAAGAAACTCCCTGGTAGGCCAAAGGCCGAAGCACTAGTAGCTCATGGGGTACTCAGACTTCTCCCATCTTGGTCCTTCGTGTGGATACCTCACACATAGTTCCAACTATTTCATTTGTTGGTGCATCCTTCCAATACCTTTGCTTTCCATGCTCCTAGAAAATAAAAAAAATTGACATAACAAAAATAATATAATTAAAAAAATAAAAAAAATAAATAAACAAAAGCAAGAAAGCTGGGTTGCCTCCCAACAAGCGCTTGATTTAACGTCGCGGCACGACGCGAATCACTTTTTGCCTCCAACTCGAGCTTATTTGGCTTCAAGTATTCGGTTATGCTCCAGGGGTGGTGGAACAAATATAGTTGGCCCAAGCAACCATTGTACTATTTTACACTTCTTGGATTTTAGATGAGGTATGTAGTCCTGTCTTTCTGGCATGAAAAATTCCAGAATATATGCACCTTGTTCCTCATTCCGTGACTCTTCAATTGGTTCAGATGACTCTATTTCCATATAATCATCCAAACCTAATGTGGAAAAATTCTTGGTGTGCGGACCAATGCGCTCAAACACATGAACTTCAGGACTTTCAACATCCTCAATATCAGTGATACTAGAGTCAACAAAATTTGTATCTTCAAAGTCCTTGGCTAACTCTAATCTCACTTCTTCAACATCGACATCCTCAAATCGTAGTTGGCTAGGTTGTTGATGTTCTACTCTGACCTCCTTAATTAACACCTCAAATTCACGCTCTTCATGGCTACTATCCCTAATATTGGCTTGTTGAGCATTAATAACTTCAACTACTTGACTCAATTGAGCCTCCAACTTGCGAATAGTTTCCTCTTGACTTTCTATGTGCAATTGTGTCTCATTATTTTATTACAGAAGGCACTTTAGTATATCCTTGATCTCCCTCAGGTCTGCATTCCCAGGTTCTTTGTTCCTATTAACTTCACAAGAAAAGGTAGAACCATCATAGTAAGGGGTTGAGGGAAAATAAGAAATATAAGCACAACCATGAAGGTGACCATTTTTACCACTACACACATCCCACAAATAAGATTGAGTTGGTGCACATAACTCGATCTTAGGAATGTTTTGAAAATTTTGCCACGAGTGGTTTCCTTCACAATATATATTGAGATCAATAGTAGAACTATCTATACCTAAATTCCCATAATTCCATGATGTCATGTTTCTCAAATCAACAGTTATAATAAAATAAAAATAAAAATACAAAAAAGAAAAAACAAAATTAAAAATCCAAACTTGAACCCTAGCAATATATACAGCTACAACTTCACCGTGTTCCCCGGCAACGGCGCCAAAATTTGATCAAGCCCAACTCTAGTCCTAAAAAGGATAAGCGGTCGCTGCAAATATAATTCGGTCTAAAAGTCTGGAGTCGAATCCTACATAGAACTAAGGCTTAGCTGTATCTGTTTAATATCACCAAGAAGACAAGATTGAAAATAAATAAACATCTAAAAACTAACTATGCTTGAATTGTAAACAATTGAAATAAAGGTCTAAGGTAATGGTTTCCCCCGTTGTTGATTTCCTTGATTGTATATTTGTTATAGCTGTGACTTAGTTGCCTCAATCAATCATGAACTTTCCAGCTACCATAAATCTCTCTCAAGCAATTATGATAATTTACTAGACGCACTCTCTCAAGCTACGCTAGCTAGATTCGCATTATAGTTCACTTAGATCGCACCCGAGATATCGTTATCTCTAATCCAACCTCTAAACCCTCGGTTATGACTCTCGCCTATACTCCGGGAGTGATGTTGTTCAAATAAATACCTAAATAGGTACTCTCTCTCAAGCAGATACATAATAAATAGGAATGACTAATTGAGGATCCTTTCAATTAACCAAAATCAACACGTAGTTGAACAAATAGAGATAAACAACCAATTCAAAACTATATTAATATAACAACCAAATCATCCCCAACGGGTTTCACTAAAACCTTAGAAAACAAATTGGCTATTCATAATATTAAGTAAAACTACAATACTAAAAATCATAACCAACAATGAAAAATAGGAAGAGGAGGGAAAAACTTGTTGAAGAATTCCCCACCTTACTCTCAATGTGTTCTTGCCTCCTTACGTCTCTTGCCTCCTTAGGTCTAATTTGTGTCCAAAATATGTCCCTTTTTTGTTCTTGGCCGGCCTCCTTTGTTTAATATAGGGTTTAGGGCTTAAAATCCCGTGTTTTGCACTTTGGTCCCTGAAATTTACATGTTCTACCGCGGTCCCACCGCGGTTACGCCGCTACCATGGTCAAATAGGTCCTCTGAATCTTTGGTAATGTTCTGCCTCGGTGTTCTATCGCAGTCCTACCGTAATCATGGGTTTTCACCCTATTTCGTTTGGAATTTGGAAAAATGTAAAACATAAAAGTTGTAGCCCTTTGAGTTATCTTTCCAACCATATATTTTGGAGAGCAAATAGAGTGAAGAGAAAAAAGTTATGTCTACTTCACTAGACAGTGCGCAATATGCCTCCTCGAGTCTTCGTTCGTACTTAATTATCAAATTTGACCCTCGAACCTGATCCCTGCTTTAATTACTTGAGCTTTTACTCATACTTCAAAGATCCAAATCACTTTAATTCATCTATATAGCTCGGAATCACTCCTACAAGGCATAAAACACACTATTAATGCAAAACAATACCGATTAAAGCGCAAACTCAACTAAAGTACAGTAAATTAGAGTGTAATAAGCGACTAAAATATGCAATTATGGCCTATCATCAATACCCCACACTTAAACTATTGCTCTTCCTCGAGCTATCAAATTACAATTTTTTTTATAGACACGATTTTTTTAAAACAATTCTCCTAACTCATCACACCAAGAGTATTTAAAATAGACTAAGCACAAAAGTGTAACATCTTCACCTCAATATTCGACTCACAAGTGCCAAGAATTATTCACAACTCACCTACTTACTCTAACATAGATGTCACTGACATTACCTTTCCTTCATGAATCAAGTGCCCAAACACAACACAAAAGAGTAGTTCCACACAATAAAATTTATGAACACTTAGGAACTCAAGATAGAAGGAATTCACTCACTCTCAGAAATAACATTCATATGCCACAAAAGATGCACCATAAGCTTGCCCGTAGTGTACTACTCCACTAATCGAGCTTATTTAATCTAGGATCAATTAAGACTTTATTTGGTTGTAATGTTGGCTACGGGACGGGTATGATACATTTAGATATAAGAGTGACTACACCTCCCTAGGCACTTTAATACATACATTTTAATATTTAAACCCCATACTTATGTCAAACCAAAATTCCACCTTCACATCAATGTAAATTATCACATTCTTCTTTTAGCACACTTACGTCAAGAGCCACCACTTATCAAGGAATTTTTTTTTCACAACAATCCAACTATATATTTTTTTTCAATTCAAGTGGCTCTTCATTTATTTCAAAATAGTGCACTTTTCTCCTTATTCAATTAGTTCCACTCAAAAGCCAAACCAACCACCCCACACTTTAACTTTTACAAAGTTTATAACAATTCAAGTGCTCATGAGAGGTGAAAAGGTTCAAATAGATGGTTAATTCAAACAAATGGGTAAGGCTTGTAATGTGGTTGCCAAAGAAAAAGGATTATAGGCTCAAAGAGGTTAACTACGATACATAACAATTAGGTGGGTAAAATATACATATCTGGCTCAACAAGAAAACACCTATATCACTTGCAAGTCTGAACAACACTACTATTTCGCTTTTCAAACACACAGGGCAAGTTCTAGGCATCAAATGCAATGCACTAAATAACACAAAGCCTTACACACACATGGCATATAACTCACTCAGGATTGGATTCATAGACACTCTAGTCAAAGTAGTTAAGCAAAGTTAAGATAATACAATTTAAGGTACTTCTACAAGAGTAAAAAACTGAGCCTAAGAGTCACAACCAAAGTACTCACTATTCTCAAGGCATAGCAAAGTCAAGAGATATTGTTTCAATTCAAAGCACAACACAATGGCTCTTATTCCCAAAAAAAAACTAACTACACCCAGTTTAAATAAAACTCTTGGAAAAGAACTGTGGCCCGAAAAAAACCAAGGGGGAGTTACTACACTGCCTAAAACAAAACAAAAAATCTTTTTGGTATTTTCTTTAGACTTACTTCTCTCAAAAAAACTGTCTAGAAGATCCGTCATCAGGAAAAGTCCAATTTTTTTAAAAAACAAATACAGCTAAAGTAGCATGAAAAGTCACCCAGACAATCTCTCCACCCCACACTTAAAATTGTGCATTGTCCCCAATGCACATCCATACATACAAGAGGGTAAAAAAAACTTCCTGGTAGCCAAAGGCCGAAGCACTAGCAGCTTATGGGGTACTCAGACTTCTCCCATCCTGGCCCTTCATGCGGGTACCTCACACATAGTTCCAACTATTTCATTTGTTGGTGCATCCTTCCAATACCTTTGCTTTCCATGCTCCTAGAAAATAAAAAATTGACATTACAAAAATAATATAATTAAAAAAAATAAAAAAAATAAATAAATGAAAGCAATAAATCTGGGTTGCCTCCCAACAAGCGCTTGATTTAACGTCGCGGCACAACGCGAATCACTTTTTGCCTCCACTTCGAGCTTATGAATTGAACCCCCAATTTGGCTTCAAGTATTCGGTTATGCTCCAGGGGTAGTGGAACAAATATAATTGGCCCAAGCAACCATTGTATTATTTTACACTTCTTGGATTTTAGATGATGTATGTAGTCATGTCTTTCTGGCATGAAAAATTCCAGAATATATGCACCTTGTTCCTCATTTAGTGACTCTTCAATTGGTTCAGATGACTCTATTTCTATTTCATCATCCAAACCTAATGTGGAAAAAAATACTTGGTGTATGGACCAATGCGCTCAAACACATGAACTGCAGGACTTTCAACATCCTCAACATCAGTGATACTAGAGTCAACAAAATTTGTATCCTCAAAGTCCTTGGCTGACTCTAGTCTCATTTCTTCAACATCGACATCCTCAAATTTTAGTTGGCTAGGTTGTTGATGTTCTACTCTGACCTCCTTAATTAACACCTCAAATTCACGCTATTCATGGCTACTATCCCCAATATTGGCTTGTTGAGCATTAATAACTCCAACTACTTGACTCAATTGAGCCTCCAACTTGCGAATAGTTGCCTCTTGCCTTTCTATGTGAAATTGTTTCTCATTATTTTGTTCCAGAAGGCACTTTAGTATATCCTTGATCTCCTTCAGGTCTGCATTCCCATGTTCTTTGTTCCTATTAACTTCACAAAAAAAGGTAGAACCATCATAGTAAGGGGTTGGGGGAAAATAAGAAATATAAGCACAACCATGAAGGTGACCATTTTTACCACCACACACATCACACACATCCCACAAATAAGATTGAGTTGGTGCACATAACTCGCTCTTATTGTTGTTTTGAAAATTTTGCCACGGGTGGTTTCCTTCACAATATGTACTGAGATCAATAGTAGAACTATCTATACCTAAATTCCCAAAATTCCAAGATGTCATGTTTCTCAAATCAACAATTATAACAAAATTAAAAAAACATACAAAAAAAAAATAAAATTATAAATCCAAACTTGAACCCTAGCAATATATACAGCTACAACTTCACTGTTCGTTCCCCGGTAACGGCGCCAAAATTTGATCACGCCCAACTCTAATCCTAAAAAGTATAAGCGGTCGCTGCAAATATAATCCGGTCTAAAATTCCGGAGTCGAATCCCACAGAGAACTAAGGCTTAGCTGTATTTGTTTAATATCACCAAGAAGACAAGATTGAAAATAAATAAACATCCGAAAACTAACTATGCTTGAATTGTAAACAATTGAAATAAAGGTCTAAGGTAATGGTTTCCCCCGTTGTTGATTTCCTTGGTTGTATATTTCTTATAGCTGTGACTTAGTTGCCTCTATCAATCATGAACTCTCCAGCTACCATAATTCTCTCTCAAGAAATTATGATAATTTACTAGACGCACTTTCTCAAGCTACGCTAGCTAGATTCACATTAAAATTCACTTAGATCGCACCCGAGATATCGTTATCTCTAATCCAACCTCTAAACCCTTGGTTATGACTCTCGCCTATACTCTGGGAGTGTTGTTAAAAAAACTACCTAAATATGCACTCTCTCTCAAGCAGATACATAATAAATAGGAACGGCTAATTGAAGATCCTTTCAATTAACCACAATCAAAACGTAGTTTAACAAATAGAGATAAACAACCAATTCAAACTATTTTAATATAACAACCAAATCATCCCTAACGGGTTTCACCAAAACCCTAGAAAAGGATTAGCTATTCATAATAGTAAGTAAAACTACAATACTAAAAATCATAACCAACAATGAAAAATAGGAAGAGAAAGGAAAAACTTGTTGAAGAATTTTCCGTCTTGCTCTCAATGTGTTCTTGCCTCCTTAGGTCTAATTTGTGTCCAAAATATATCCCTTTTTTGTTCTTGGTCGGCCTCCTTTGTTTAATATAGGGTTTAGGGCTTAAAATCCCGTGTTTTGCACTTTTGTCCCTGAAATTTACGTGTTCTTCCGTGGTCCCACCGCGGTTACGCCGGGAACTCGACCATGTAGGTCCTCTGAATCTTTGGTAATGTTCTGCCGCGGTGCTCTATCGCAATCCTACCATAATTGCTATTTTCACCCTGTTTCGTTTAGAATTTGGAAAAATGTAAAACATGAAAGTTGTAGCCCTTTGAGTTAAATTTCTAACCATATATTATGGATACCAAACGGAGTTATGAGAAAAACGTTATGTCTATTTCACTAGATAGTGCGCAATATGCCTCCTCGAGTCTTCGTTCGTAATTAATTATCAAACTTGACCCCCGAACTTGATCCCGACTTAATTCCTTGAGCTTTTACTCATAGTTCAAAGCTCAAAATCACTTGAATTCATTCCATAACATCTATATAGCTTGAAATCACTCCTACAAGGCATAAAACACACTGCTAGTGCAAAACACTAGCGATTAAAATGCAAACTCAACTAAAGTGCAGTAAATTAAAGTGTAATTAGCGACTAAAATATGCAATTATATCATATCATCAACACCCCACACTTAAATCATTGCTCGTCCTCTAGCAATCAAACTACACTTTTTTTTATAGACACGACTCTTTTTAAACAATTCTCCTAACTCATCACACCAAGAGTATTTAAAATAGACTAAGCATAAAAGTGTAACATCTTCACCTCAATATTCTACTCACAAGTGCCACGCATTATTCAAAACTCACCTACTTACTCTAACATAGAGGTCACTGACATTACCTTTCCTTCATGATTCAAGTGCCCACACACAACACAAAAGAGTAGTTCCACATACTAAAATTTACAAATACTTAGGAACTCAAGATAGAAAGAATTCACTCACTCTCAGAAATAACATTCATATGCCACAAAAGATGTACCATAAGCTTGCCCGTAGTGTACTACTCCACTAATCGAGCTCATTTAATCTAGTATCAATTAGGACTTTATTTGGTTGTAATGTAGGCTACGGGACATGTAGAATACATTTAGATATAAGAGTGACTAAACCTCCCTAAGCACTTTAATACATACATTTTAATATTTAAACCCCATACTTATGTCAAACCAAAATTCCACTTTTACATCAATGTATATTATCCCATTCTTCTTTAAGCACACTTACGTCAAGAGCAACCACTTATCAAGGAATTTTTTTTCACAACAATCCAACTATATATTTTTTTTTTCAATTCAAGTGACTCTTCCTTTATTTCAAAATAGTGCACCTTTCTCCTTATTCAATTAGTTCCACTCAAAAGCCAAACCAACCACCCCACACTTTAACTTTTACAAAGTTCATAACAATTCAAGTGCTCATGAGAGGTGAAAAGGTTCAAATAGATGGTTAAATCAAATAAATGGGTAAGGCTTGTAATTTGGTTGACAAAGAAAAAAGATTATAGGCTCAAAGAGGTTAACTACGATACATAACAATTAGGTGGGTAATAATACATATCTGGCTCAACAAGAAAACACCTATATCACTTCCAAGACTGAACAACACTACTATTTCGCTTTGCAAACACACATGGCAAGTTCTAGGCATCAAATGTAATGCACTGAATAACACAAAACCTTACACACACATGGCACATAACTCACTCAGGATTGGATTCATAGACATTCTAATCAAAGTAGTTAAGCAAAGTTAAGATAATACAATTTAAGGTACTTCTAAAAGAGTCAAAAACTGAGCCTAAGCATCACAACCAAAGTACTCACTATTCTCAAGACATAGCAAAGTCAAGAGATATTTTTTCAATTCAAAGCACAACACAATGGATCTTATTCCCAAAAAACAACTAACTATACCCGGTTTAAATAAAACCCTTGGAAAAGAACCGTGACCCAAAGAAAAACTAAGGGGGAGTTACTACACTATCTAAAACAAAACAAAAAATCTTTTTGGTATTTTCTTTAGACTTACTTCCCTCAAGAAAACTGTCTAGAAGATCCATCATCAAGAAAAGTCCAATCTTTAAAAAAAATGCAGCTAAAGTAGCATGAAAAGTCACCCAGACAATCTCCCCACTCCACACTTAAAATTGCTCATTGTCCCCAATGCACATCCGTACATACAAGAGGGTAAAAGAAACTCCCTGGTAGGCCAAAGGCCGAAGCACTAACAGCTCATGGGGTACTTAGACTTCTCCCATCTTGGTCCTTCGTGCGGTCACCTCACACATAGTTCCAACTATTTCATTTGTTGGTGCATCCTTCCAATACCTTTGCTTTTCATGCTCCTAGGAAATAAAAAATTGACACTACAAAAATAATATAATTAAAAAAAATAAAAAAATAAATAAACGAAAGCAATAAAGCTGGGTTGCCTCCCAACAAGCGCTTGATTTAACGTTGCGGCACGACGCGAATCACTTTTTGCCTCCACCTCGAGCTTATGAATTGAACCCCCAATTTGGCTTCAAGTATTTGGTTATGCTCCAGGGGTGGTGGAACAAATATAATTGGCCCATGCAACCATTGTACTATTTTACACTTCTTGGATTTTAGATGAGGTATGTAGTCCTGTCTTTCTAGCATGAAAAATTCCAGAATATAACCGTGTTCCTCATTCTGTGACTCTTCAATTAGTTCAGATGACTCTATTTCCATATCATCATCCAAACCTAATGTGGAAAAATGCTTGGAGTGTGGACCAATGCTCTCAAACACATGAACTTCAGGACTTTCAACATCCTCAACATCAGTGATACTAGAGTCAACAAAATTTGTATCCTCAAAGTCCTTGGATGACTCTAGTCTCACTTCTTCAACATCGACATCCTCAAATTGTAGTTGGCAAGGTTGTTGATGTTATACTCTGACCTCCTTAATTAACACCTCAAATTCACGCTCTTCATGGCTACTATTCCCAATATTGGCTTGTTGAGCATTAATAACTCCAACTACTTGACTCAATTGAGCCTCCAACTTGCGAATAGTTGCCTCTTGCCTTTCTATGTTCAATTGTTTCTCATTATTTTGTTTCAGAAGGCACTTTAATATATCCTTGATCTCCTTCAGGTCTGCATTCCCATGTTCTTTGTTCCTATTAACTTCACAAGAAAAGGTAGAACCATCATAGTAAGGGGTTGGGGGAAAATAAGAAATATAAGCACAACCATGAAGGTGACCATTTTTACCACCACACACATCACACAAATCCCACAAATAAGATTGAGTTGGTGCACATAACTCGCTCTTAGTGTTGTTTTGAAAATTTTGCCGCGGGTGGTTTCCTTCACAATATGTATTGAGATCAATAGTATAACTATCTATACCTAAATTCCCATAATTCCAAGATGTCATGTTTCTCAAATCAACATTTATAATAAAATTAAAAAAAAACAAAATTAAAAATCCAAACTTGAACCCTAGCAATATATACAGCTACAACTTCACCGTTAGTTCCCCGGCAACGGCGCCAAAATTTGATCATGCCCAACTCTAGTCCTAAAAAGGATAAGCGGTCACTGTCACACCTCCTTTTTCACTTCACCCGCAAGGGCATAAAGAAGTTTTTCCACTTTAAGGACAAATGGAACGAGATTTATTATTAAGATTTCAGAGTCGCCACTTGGGAGTACGCCTTCAATAACTCATCCCTTCCCACAACGCCTCTCATTTTACTGCAAAATCCCCTCAGATGGGCTACAGGATCACCATGTCCATCATACAGATCAAACTTTGGTAACTTGAACCCTGCTGGCAGCTGGATATCGGGAAACAAACACAAATCCTTATAGGCCACACTGATTTGGCCACCCAATCCTTGCATGTTCCTGAAGGATTGCTCTAGGCTTTTTACTTTTCGAAACATCTCTTCCTGCTCCGGGTTTTTAAGCGGCTTTTCAGTTTCCACCAGGAGCTCGGAGTGAGGGGTGTAAGAATATGGCTCAGGCACTTTAAAAGTAGGCTCAAGAGGATAGTACTGACTTTCGTGAGCTTGAAACAGGGGCTCACTGGATGATCTTTGCAGTGTGGCTGGTGGAGGCGCCATAAAGACAGGGGTGATTGGTTGGGGAGCGTTTTTCACACCTCCTTCTTTACAGGTTACACCCTCGGAAGGGTATAAAGGAGTTTTTTCCAATTTAAGGACAGTTGGAACGAGATAATTTATTTAAGTTTTTCAGAGTCGCCACTTGAGAATATAATGGTGTCCCAAGTCACCGAGTTAATCCCGAACCGAGGAAAGTTTGACTCTGTTACAGTCTGCGAACTAGAAATCCGGATAAGGAATTCTGTTAATCCGGGA
>MU725502.1:0-10483 GCA_026770625.1 Nicotiana glauca
TACCTCTGAGGGAGACTGACATAAAATGCATGATATATACATATAGACACACACATACACATGTATTTTTAAAAAATATATGCCTCGATGTGCATCATCATATCGTACCCAACCGTAATAGGCTCGGTAAAAATGTACTTGGCCCTCATAAGGCTCGGTATAATCGTACCCACCCGCATAGAGCTTGGTAAAACTCAACTGATCAGTAGTTGCACAAATAGGTGTCGTACCCGGATGACTATAGTGCAGCTTGATAAGTGTCGATTTTGACCACTTATTAGTACCTTCTTACTTTAGGTTTAGTCCAAAAGTGTTGATTTGTGTTCCTAAAACTAATGAAAGTGTGCAAATTGCAGGAATGTTGGAGATTTAGATCTTAATGAAGAAATTCCACTCAAAAAGGAGTGTTCCGGTTCACAAGGCGAGAAGGGGCACAACAGACCAAATGTGCGGTCCGCAGAAGTATGTCTGCGACTGCAGAAGAAAGTGCAGACCGCAGAAGTTTCTCTACGGCTATAGATCTGTGAAGCTCAGAGGTGGAATGATGAGAAGTGCTGTCCGTACATAATTCGGGCAGCCGTAGAACATGGTTGAACTGACAAGAATTCAAAAGGTTTAGATAGTGTGCAAAATGACCAAGACTGAAACCTTGCCTAAAGTGTGAACTGTACATGGAATTGTGCGGCCGCAGAAGATGAAGTGCAGTCGCAAATCGAAATCTCTCAACCTACAGAATCAAGCAAAGTATGGACCGCACATGGAATTGTGTGACGGTAGAACCTCCTGAAAGGCATTTTTGTCTGTAAAGTTTGGGCCACTATAAACAGACAATCACTTTTTTAAGTCAAGTTTTTGAAGTTTTTAAGCTGTAGCCATTGTAGTTTCCCATTTTAGGTAATTTGTGATCATTTTGGGACAAAAACACCATAGATTATCATTTTAATTTTATATTATGGCTTTAATTAGTATTTCTTCTTTATTTTCTTCAATTTAATGAGTAGCTAGACATTTACTAAGTTTGTGGCCCAACCCTAGTGTGTAAACCTTATGGGTAATTAATCTAGTGCTTGTTTATGATTGGATGTTTGTTATTTAGCCTTGTTCATGCTTTAATTTTAAAATTAATAGTTGTAAACATTGATTCATGCCTTTTTGACTTGGTTTATACTTGAGAAAGAGAGACTTAGTCTAGAAAAAACTTGGCTAACAAGAAATTTGGTTAGCTAAGCTTTTGATTAGCCTAATTAAAAGGTTTGAACTATAGATAGGGAAAACCCGACTTGAGATCATATCAATTATTTGGTTTGATACCCATTTGGGCTTGAGAAAGCCAAATTAGGCAAAATCAATCTATGACCGAGGTATTGAGTGTGTAATTTAGAGTTGAAAGCTATAATGCACCCCAATCACTAAAACTAGTGTTAATATAATGAGTGGTTGCACCCTTCCGATATTATAACCTCCTATATATGGCAAAGGTATATTTGCGGTAAAACCAGTCGATCAACAGTATAGTCGACGGTTTCGCGCCTTTCCCTCTTGAGTTGTCCGCTCAAGGGTACCTTGTCTAACACATCAAAAAATAGAAATATTACTCTATTAAACTGTCAAACTTAGCCGAGTCAGTTATGTTGTCTGCATAATGACTCATTAAGATAACCTACACCAAAGTCCATCGGGTTTCCTCGAAACCCAAACGGACACCTTCACGTTGTGTGCATTTATTTGGAGAACTAAATGCCTTTATGCTAATTATTGATTTAAATAGTCGAGTCTGGGTCTAACCCTTTGTTTTGCAGAAAATGAGGCACGAAATCCCCAGATTCGGTATGATATCTAACATTCACCCAAGGTTGTTAAGTTGGTGGGAGGATCTTCATGCCAGCGATCAGACCCTTGTCCGCAAATACTTAGGGAATTTGCCTTCACTTCTAGAGAACCAGCCTGACGACAAAATCATAGAGGTTGCAAAGAAAATGCAGGCGAACATCTGGCCTGAGCTTATTTGCCACTAGGACTGCGCGAGTTGATGCAGCTGTACGAGGGAGGCAAGAATACCGAATCTGGGGAAGGTCCTTCTAGGACCAATTAGTTAGGATCTTTTATTTCCTGCTTTCCTAATGTAATAAGGCCACTGGCCATTAGTGACATCTTTCCGTTATTTCAAATTACGTTTTAGACTCGTCTTATTTTTATCAATAAAATGAGGCATTTAGCATTATAAGTTCTCCAAATTTAACTTGTCGCTAGGCCTACCTCGGGCACAACGAGGCACCCAAATTAGGAAACGATTTATATTCCTGCACAACATGTTTAAATACCACAATATTATTTATTCAGAATCCGCACTAACTTTTTACCTTTTTGTTTTTCTTTTATTTTTATTCCCCCTCCCAAAGGTTAGTTCATGCATTCTAGCACCATCAACATACTCAATAAGATCTATGGGCCCTCCACCACCTTCTCCTCCGAGTCCTACCAGAAACAGGAACAAAGGAAAAATGGGAGATGCAAACGCTAGAAAGGAAATTGAGGAAACTTCTCAGAACACTCCGATTACCAAGGAAACTGCTGCTCATCTTGAGTAGACTTTGCTAAGATTTCGTGAAGAATTAGAACAAGTCCGAAACCTGGCAAGCCTATCAATCACTCTTGCCGTTGCTGATGCCAACACCTAGAACATTGTACCTCCACAACCACCAGTACAAACTGCTAATACCCAAGCCTGCAACACATGCAACAACACTCCACTGCTCATTCCCAAACCACAAAACACCACAAACGACCATAACACCACTATCTTTGTGGACACTACACCCCACTATACCCAGCCAATATCAAGTGCACCCGAATCAGATGACAAGGACTCCTTTATCAGGAATTTGGCCGCCGAATTCAAGAAGTTGACTAGCCGAGTCCAAGGTGTCGCAAAGGTGTTGAAGGGTTGAACTATGAAGATCTTTGTGTTCAGCCAGATGTTGAGCTTCCGGAGGGGTACAAACCTCCCAATTTCGAGATGTTTGACGGTACAGGTGATCCCAGGGTCCATCTAAGGATGTATTGCGACAAGCTGGTAGGAGTTGGAAGGGACGAGAAAATCCGCATGAAGTTGTTCATGAGGAGTCTGAAAGGTGACGCCTTGTCTTGGTACATCAGCCAGGATTCAAAGAAGTGGACAAGTTGCGTGAGCATGGGGTCCAACTTTATGGACTGGTTCAAGTTCAACACTAAGAACGCACCGGATGTGTTATATATCCAGAATTTGAAGAAGAAACCCACAGAAACCTTTCGCGAGTATGCAACTCGTTGGAGGTCAGAAGCTGCCAAGGTCACTACTACAAAAATGGGCTTTAGTGGCAATTAAAAATGTCTGTAGCGACAATAATAATCGTCGCTGAAAGCTTTACCGGCCATTGGTTTTTCGCCGGCAATGCAGGGTCGGCAAAGCCTTTAGCGGCCGTTCTAACAAAAGCTGGTAAAAGGTATGGTTTATGGCCGCTAAAAACCATTAGTTTTAATGGTAATTATTTGCGGTACTTATTTGGCTGCTGAATCCAATAAATAAAGGCTAACTATGCTCTTTTAGCGTTTATTTTTATAGTCGGTATATTTGATTAAATTGCCACTAAAAGTTAGCACTTTTAACAGTAATTATTTGCGGCAAATAGAATGGCTACAATATCCATTGTGAAAATATCGTAATTTATCCCTTTAGCGACCATTTTTATGGCCAGAAAATTCAATTAAATTATCGCTAAAAGTCATAAGCTTTAACGACATTCATTTAACTGTAATTAACAATGACTACTAAGTTCGTCTAGAAAATATTACTAGTAAATCTAACAAAATTATTAATAAAGAGAGCCTCTTGGTGGCAAAGAAGTTTGACACTAAAATATATTACTATTAATTCATAGAATAATTTGCTTAATCTTAAACAAACAAATGAAAGTAGTAAACCAAATTATTAATGTCACAACATAAAAGAAAAACTTATATTGTTCATACTAATATAACCAATCCTATCGATAAAGACTTCAAATAATTTTCGCAACCTTTCATCATATTAAAATCTTCCACATGCGAAATTTTTGAACATGACAATGTATTGACCTGAAATAATAAAATAAACATATCAAAATATAAAATGTAATGTATAAAAATATCGCAAGTAGTATAAATGATATGACATTACAAGCAAGAAGCATGCGGTAACAAGAAATCTTATTCTTTCATATGGTCTCACAATTATGTTATCTTAATCCCATACGAACGAGTGAGATTGTTAAAGGACGTCCTCTCAATTAATATGCATCAAAATAAACAATATTTTCTCTATCCAATCACCAAGAAAAATATACAACCACATGATATGACAAATAATAAACAGTAAAAATGACATTCTAAGTATTTAATATGTTATTGCCTATTGTTAGCCATCTTTCTCTCTCAATATTGCAGTTTTACCTATAATATTGTTTTGCCTTGATAATCTATTGCAGCTATTATTTAGATATTTCTCTTGACTTATGGTAAAAGGAGTTGACTGAGAATAGATCAAAATATGATAAAGCTAAAAGAGGAGCTTCTATTAACCTTGAAAGCTGTCACTATCTTGTATAACTCAAGGTCATACTAGATGAATTGTCATACTATTCATTATGACTGCAAATCAAGTAAAACTCTTTATTTTAGCCTGTCAGAAATTTACAGAAAAATAAAAAAACTATAGATTCCTTGGAATTAAAACTAGTAGGCAAAGTCAGTCATCCACTGAGCTTAGGTAAAACTAGTATATCGCATCATAGAAAACCTTTGAAAACTTTACCTCACAGAAAAACTTTTTGTATGACAAGAAACAATAGTGTTTTGTGTTTAAAGAAAATTATAGACCAAATAGACCATGATTTGCAGTAAACTCATCCCGGTTTAGAATTCTTCTCAGGAGACTCACCATTATTTAGGAAGATTAGCCTAACAATATACTTGTATCTGTGAACTCCTTATATTAAATATATCTTTAATATTGACTTGAATTTTAGTTCAGACTTCGTATCCAATTCTCAAACTACTAATTGTCACTAACATGCTTACAGTTGCCAAATATTTAAGTACACATTTTCAATAAAGTTGGTAAAGGCTCATAAAAGAAGGTGACCTAATGAGATGTAATGAGGTTTTTATTTGTTAATGAGATGTAATGGTAGCTATCTTACCTATTGTGATTTGATACAAGAACATTTAGGTGAACCTTCAGAGATTCTTTTCTACATATTCTCTCTTTCCTCTTATCTCAATTATTCATAATTTCACTTATACTGCTACAATCTTAAAGTATATTCTAATTTTCTTTGTCCATTCTATGTTCAAACCTATAATGTTCTACCCAAATCTCAATTCTCAATTGTGTGGTCCTATATAAGCAACTTATGAAGGTATGAACACCTGAAGCTAAAATATTGAGGAACTAAGACTGAGGGAACAAAGCATCTTGAAGTTAGTTCTTAGAAGTCCTCAAATTGTGATTATATAGTATATTAAATCAAATAATGACAGGAACTCTAGATATCAACAGTTATGAAACTACAGAAAAGGAAAAATGATATAAATTCCTTCTGCTATATCATTCAATATAATGCAAACATGGAGTAACAACATGGTCACGGTAAGATAACAAAAGAAAACTTTTGTATTCGGAAGAAAGGCTTTAGGGCATACCATAAAATGTTGCACTAGTAGCAGAAAGCATCAAAAGTTGAGGAAGCTGCAAGACAAAACCTCATAAAAAGAGCGAAACAAAATATATGAGATGAAACTAACAATTATCTATCTGCTCAACTTTAGAGAGAGACAGAAAGGACAAATCCATTATGCAATTAAAAAGGAGGGATTGACAATGAAAAAAATGAGAACAACTAAAAAGAATTAATATCCCTACCCCGATAAAAACAAAAGTCACATTGGTCCCTTCACACGTTTCTGAATGAACAGGATACCCGAAGAGCTTGAGCATGAAAATTTTTTATCACAAATTTATAGCATAAAAAGAGGCAAAATAAAGTTAAAGATAGGAAAGCACAGAATGAATTGATCAATTCATCATGCTTGTGTTGGATCCATGAATTGCACTAAGTAATCCACTAGTTCCTTAGTTATCCTATTCAATTGCACATCAAGAAAGATATCAATTCATTTGAAGTGTTATTCAAATAAAGAACTGAATAGGTCACATCTACCTAACTCCACAATTCAAATAGAACTACTTTACATTTAAACTAATAGAAATTTTCTTATAGGTAGCTATGAATAGATTATAAAATTTGAAAGAAAACATATAATATTACAGCAAACAGAGGATTCAATTCAATTAGTTGCCCGTCAATCTAAAAACAATCAAAGATCACAAATCACGACGTAGCAAACACAAAAAAGTTATCCTTACAAATCATAATTCACCATAGTTGGACATCATAAATAAAAAAATCGACTTAGCCTCATGTGTTTGGGTACCTGGGAAGCAGAATAGTTTGCCGATGAAGCCAAGAAAGTGAAGGAGAAGAGAGATGCCAATAACAATCTTGAAATCTACATAAAAAGAGAAGATGGATAAATAACATAATTTGAACACCAAGCATGATAGTTTCTTATTAAGTTATAAGAAATAACAATTCTAAGAAAATACTATACGAGCGAAACATTTGCTTGGTCAATTTAAATGAAGAAGTAAACAACGTAGATAACATGGAAAACTTTATATCATTATATTGCTACCATTTCATAAGTTTAATCTACCCCGAGCTTCAAGCAATTTTCTTAGTACGCTCAAGGACAAAATACTTGACTAATCAAATACTAACTAAATCATCTTCTCAAAATTGGAATTGCATTAAGAAATTGTATTTAAATACTAACTAAAATATTAAGACATTGAACTCAAAAATTATACCGAGCACTTCTCAAAAATCGAATTACATCAACTTTTTTATTTGAACTGAAAAAGAAGGAATACTAAAGAAGATTTGTAAATAGTACTGATTATAAAGAAATTACTAATTTTAATGAATTTTCCAACCAATTGTAATCCTACAAGCTTAGAATATGTTGATCAATTGCAGGTCTATAAAATCACATTAACTATAATATTTTACTAGTATAAAAATAAGTACTAAAAGAAAGGCATGTCAGAGCTAAGAGGATAGACTTTTTTTAAATCACAACACACAAGCTTTATTTTTTCAATTTTAGATTTTCTGAAAAGTCAACTAGATTTTTCACATTCAACCTCTTCCTTCTTACATAACCAAACAAACTTCGATAAATAAATATTATTCTAAAATATATATTATAAAAAAAGTTAAAAAATAAAACTTATTCAGGGTCTTCTCTTCTTTTTTTTACCATGGATTGGTCAAACCAATTTTTTTTATAAACAACTATTGATCTAGAATATAAGAAAATGAAGTTAAACAACTACAAGAATAATGCATATGAAAAAAATATGCTAGAAAAGTTAATATTTTGTTTAATTCAAAACCAACGCCATAGATTCTTCAATACAAAATTACAACAGATACAAAGATTTTACTCATTCGATGAATTGAACATTGACAATCGAAGTCATAGACCCAAACAATTAGCAATTTTCATCAACCCAATACCTACACAATCAAACACTAAAGATAGAAAGAGAAGCTTACTGACTTTTTTGGTTGTGATGGTGGCTGGCGATTTTGGTTGCGGACGGCTTGTTAGATGAGATTTGTGTAGTATGGGGTTTTTCAATTAAGGTTATTCCTAACATTTTTGTAGTCCTTTAGGTAATTTCTAGACAAAAAATAATTAGCAATTTTCATCAAACCAACACACCCACACAATCAAACATTATTAAATATAGAGAAAGAAACTTACTTTTTGGGTTTGAGAAGATGGAATCGTGCTTCCTTGCATCCAAATTTCATACGGGTGAGAACTATGTAGTACGAGGGTTTTTTCTATAAATAAAATAATAGCAATTTTCATCAATCCAACACCCACATAATCAAATATTAAATATAGAGAAAGAAACTTACTTTTTGGATTTGAGATGGTTGCCTGCGATTTTGCTCTCAAATTGCTAGTACGGATGAGATTGTGTAATATGAGGGTTTTTCTATTAAATTAATTCCTAACTTTTTCTATAATCTTTAGGCTAAGTTGAGAGGCTATATATTTAGGCGGGATATGATTTAGCAAAAAATTAAAATTGGAGGCAAAATTAAAAGTAAAAAAGTTTTAGCGTCTATTCTCTTGAATGACCATTAAAAGCATATTAATTACCGATTAATATTTATTGACCGCTAATATTTGCCTTCCGTGAATAAATTAGTGACAATTAGTTTATTGCTGCTAAATAATTGCCGCTAAATCCCCTTTTTGTTATAGTGGGTCAGGCCAGCCCTCGAGGAAGAGCAGATGAACAAGTTCTTTGTCCGGGCTCAGGATCCGCAATACTAGGAGAGACTGATATTGATAGAGGGTCAGAAATTCTCTGACATCATCAAGTTGGGAGAAAGAATCGAAGAAGGTATCAAGAATGGTATAGTCACCAATCTCGAAGCATTACAGGCCACCAACAAGGCCTTACAGTCTGGTGGCACGTCAAAGAAAAAGAACGTGAATTCCGTAATGGCTGCGCAAAGAACCAAATCCCCTATGAAGTACCAAACCTATCCCTCAACTCCACTCACATATCAACCTACCCTAAATTACCAAGCACCCTCACCTACATACCAAATGCCACCATCTGCCTACCAATCACCTCCACCACCCACATATCAACCCACCTCACCAAGATATTCCCAACCCGCGCCCGCGTACCAAACATATAACTCCCAACCTTCTCATTACCCATCACCACCGACTCGCCAAAACTTTCCTCGACCCAGACCAAATTTTGACCGCAGACCCCCCAGACAATATACCGCCATAGCCGAGCCAATCGACCAACTATATGAAAACTCAAAACAACCGGTTATGTTACTCCTATTCCAGCCATAACTCCAAAAAATCCCTCCCAGTGGGTTAATCGAAACAAAACTTGCCCATACCATTCCAAAATGAAAGGCCATACCATCAACGAGTGTCACTCGTTGAAAGATAAGATTTAGACTTTGATTGATAACAAGGTCATTATGGCAAGGGAGCCCGCTCCCAATGTCCGCAACAACCCTTTGCCTGACCACAAGGGTGGAGGTATCCATATGATCGAGATAGAGGATGATTAGGACCCCAAAGGGTCAATCAGATTGATTGCCGAAGGAGATGAGCCTAAGAAACCGACGGTTACCCTCAATCCCATTGTTGTTCAGATCCAGCCCTTTGAGGGCAATGTGGTAAATGTGTCTATACCACTCGAGTTTGAAGTGCCTCCTGCAAGGGCGCCAAAACCAATTGAGGTCGAGTTCGGAGTTACAAAGACACCTGCACCATTTGAAGTTGCCGTGTTACCTCCAAGGGTGCCAATTCCGGTTTCCATGACAGACGTGACCCCGTTTAAGTCAAACTCCATACCTTGGGATTATACGGCGAAAGCTAGGAGAAAAGGGAAAACACTTACTGGAGAAGCGATCGCCGCACAGGGCATGACTAGAACCGGCAGGGTATACACTCCGGAACATTTAGCTGAGTCTGGCAAGCAGGCCTCCGGGCGACCTGTTGAAACTGGACCCGATGACCTTTGGAGGAAAATACAAGCCAAGGAATACTTGGTTGTTGAGCAACTGAACAAAACACCAGCGCAGATTTCCATCCCGACTCTTCTGCAAAGCTCTGAGGCACATAAAAATGACTTGATGAAGATATTGAGTGAAGCTTATGTTCCCAGCAACATAACCGGAGACGAAATGGCAAATATGGTAGGACAAGTGTTGGAAAGTCACAAGATCACCTTCCACGAGGATGAGTTACCACTAGAAGGACTTAGTCACAACAAGGCGTTGCATATCACTGTGCAATGTGAAGATTATTTCATCACCAGGATCCTGGTCGACGGGGGATCTAACCTCAACATTTGTCCACTAGTGACTCTCAAAACATTGGGGAAAGGTTTCATGAGATCAAAGATGGGGCTATCAATGTTAAAGCTTTTGATGGGTCTCAAAGATCTACCATTAGGGAAATTAGCATGTGTCTGCAAATGGGGCCTACCTGGTTCGATGTTGACTTCCAAGTCATAGACGTGCCAGCATTCTACAATTTATTGCTGGGATGATCCTGGATCCACGCCGCTGGGGCTGTGGCATCAACCCTACATCAAGCAGTGAAATTTGAATGGAATCATCAGGAAGTGATCATTCATGGCGACAGTAGCAACCCCATATACAGTCGCCAAACCATCCCAATGATCGGAGGTAGAAGAAGAATAGGTGGAGAAATATACCATCACATCGAGCGAGTTAATGCCATAGACAAAGACAAGTGGTGGGATAACAAGATTGAGAGCATC